>JAQQSQ010001518.1:0-12431 GCA_028627145.1 Eidolon dupreanum
ATAAATAAATAAATAAATAAATAAATAAGAGATTGCAAGCTGACAAGGTCCTTGCAATCTCTGAGATCAACCAAGGGTTGCCTCATCTAAAAAACAAGCAAACAAACAAACAAACAAAATAAAATAAAATACCCCTGGCAAAAAGAGCAGAAGACATTTTTCACAAGCTCACATGGAACAGATACCAAGATGCACCATATTCAGAATGATGGAATACACACACATACATACAATATTTTTAAAGTAATAGAAATTACATGAAGTACATTCTTAGGTTATAATGAAATTAAACTATAAGTCTCTAACAGAGAAAGTATCAAATATTTTTTAATTGAACTTCAGACTTCTAAATAACATATAAACCAGACCTCTAAATAACATATAAACCAAAAAAGATATCTCAAGAAAAATTAAAGAATAAATTTCAACCAAGTAAAACCAGAAATGCAATTATCCGAATTTGTGGGATATTGCTAAAGCAGTGCTTAGAGGAGAATTTATTACATTAAATGCATAATCATAAATGAAAAAATATCTAAAATCGATAATATAGCTTTCATTTTATGAAACTATAAAAGGAAGAAAAATTAAACATGAAACAAACAGAAGAAAAATAAAATAAAATTAGCAGAAATCAATAAAATTGGAAACAGGAAAAAATTGTTAATGAAACTAAAACTGATTTTTTGAAAAAATGAATAAGATTGATAAACCTTTTTATTCGGCTTCCTACTATCTCTTCATACTGCCATTCAACAGAGCTTCAAATCTAAAGTTTCAAAAATAAGCATGATTGTCCTAAAACTCTGCCAAAGAGAATTTTGTTAAAGAGAAAATGATGTTGTAATGTCATTCTGAGGTTGAAGATGGACTTTGTCTTGTGGTCTTTGAAAAGAGTCCTACTATTGAAACAAAGTATTTTGTCACTTTTCCAGTATAAGGATAAAGCAGGGAAGAGTAAAGTAAGTTGTATAACCATTACTGCTATGCAATAGATTACAAAATCCAGACAACTTTGTCCATCCTCTATTTAAGAAATACTTGATAATCTCATATACAGTATATTTTTGGCTGGAATTATATATGTACATGAATTAAATTTAAATGTAGTTTCTTTCAAGAACATACATTTAGTCATGAAGTAATAGTAATATAATTTTCTTTCAGAAAGAGGGACATATGAAAACTGCTCCTATAAAAGTTGATATGTCTCCTATATCTTCAAAATTTAATGAATTAGAAGGATACGGTCCATATAATGATTTTGGATGTATTTGAGTTTGAACAAATATTGTTAGCTTTTATTTGAATGCTTTTCAGGTGTTTCATTTTTTTAACTTGTATTTAACCTTTATAATTCAATCATTCCCTTTAAGATTGCCTTGTAAACCAGTGTGTGTGTGTGTGTGTGTGTGTGTGTGTGTGTGTGTGTGAGAGAGAGAGAGAGAGAGAGAGTGTTTGTATTTGGTATTCAGAATACAAAAAAAAGAGAATATTAGACAGATTTATGTACATGTGAAATCATTGTAGACTCAGTCAGTAGGGAAAATATAATAAAAAAAGGAATTTGGGAAAAAATATTCAGTGTTGGAAAGAAATGAGAACCTTCCCTAATATATTATGGATATGTAATTTACAAATAAAGAAAATAGTAATCAGTCCCATAATCTAAAACCTGAACATAATGCTTTGCTCTATATATACTTTCCTCAAAATGAAAAATTAGCGTGATGAATGAATTCAGGTAGAAAACGAAAAACAACTCAGAATAATTACTGTGTGCTGCGTGTGAGGATGATGTTATTATACATGAAAAATATTCATCTGTAATCAAATGGAGGTAAAGAAAACAACTTTTATCAGTAGATTCGAGTGGATAGTAGAATTTGTTGCCTTTTAAAGAAAAAATAATAGCATATGTATATTTTTTTAATTTCAAACCATTTTATTTTTGCTTTTTTTTCCCCTCTTAAGTGGAGTGGAGAAAAAGAGGGGCAGAGAAAAATTGTATTAATTGACCTTTTCATGATATTCAAATAATGTATACATAAAACAATTAACAAAATGAAGCATTTTTATTAATAGAGCTAATGGAAAGAAAGGATTGTCAGAGAGAAAGAGAAAATAAATTGTGTATGGGATGAGAATATTGCTGAACAAGGGGAGAATGTATGTATAAAAATAGGGCATCTCACATATAGATAATGGATTTTAGGGAAAATTGTTAAGTGACTAAAAGTACATAGAGTAACTAGTGACTTTGTTTTGTCATTATTTGGAAACAGAAGTTCTTCCTACTGATATATTTTTTACTGTCTCCTTTTATTTATAAGTCTAGAACTTCTTAACATTTGCTTAACTGTGTTCACTTAGCTCATCTTTATTGTTCTTAGTCATTTATTCATCAAATATTATTGCTTGCTTTTTACATATTAGATACTTTACTAGGCTCTATGGACTACTACACTGAACAGGACAGGTCTGGCCTCGTCCCTATAGTATAGTATACTATATTTATGCATTTATACAGAATGCATATTAATACTGGGAAAGCAAACAAAGAAAATCTATAAATGAAAACACTGATAGAAAATTGGAATGGACAGAGTTTTTCAGTTGAGATTAGAGAATGTCTCTTTACTGTACATGAAAATTATAAAGGATGAGAATGAAAGGACCATTAATAATGGTAAAATTAATAAATTATTCTAGGCTTACTGGCATGATTGAAGGTTCTAAGACATCTCATTCATCCCTGTTTACATAGCTTCTAGTATGACCAAGCTTGAGTCAGTGAGGGTTCTTGGAGCTCAGATCTACTAGGGTAGATTCATTCTCTCTATTTTCTTGGAGTATACTGGTCAAAAATGTGGTATCTCATAAATCTGTCTTTTAAAATTTCTGTAGAGTCTGTTTGTCCTGTCAAAAACACACAGTAGCGGGGATTTTTTTTTTTCTATCAGTTCCTCAAATAGTAGAATACTTATCATAGTTTATACATTTACACTGATACTTTTGATGCTACTTCTCACAGGAAAACATTTTAGGTAAAGTAACCTATCATCAGACATCAACTAAACTTTTGTTGCTTGATCATTAGATTTTAGTTTTACTTAGTTAATTCTTTTACAACTATTTTCTTGTTGATGGGATAAGTTTAATTCTTTCAGTCTAAAAATAGAGCCACAGTGTCAATTGGGGAAACATCTGGTCTTCCTGTGTTTTGATTGTTGCCTGCTAATCTCACAAATAATGTAGAGCTGTGTAGAATCTTACTCTCAATAAGAGTAATTAGGATACTTGTCTCTGAAGAAAAAAAAAAATGACAATGATTGCCTATGCTGTGTGGTGTCGCTTTTCCAATAATGATTAAAGTATAAGAGCTTTCAGCATCCGGCAGTAGAATCACAGTTGGGTGAGGAGCACGTCAAAGATATTTTGAGAATAAATTGCAAAAAGCTGCAATAGTCTAACTTGATTTGGAGAGTCAATGAGTGACAACTGAGTAGTGGTCTTCCTAAGTCACATCACAGATGGCACAATATTATTTTAATATTCTTCACTAGAGTCAAGTTCTCTTTTTGTTTGTTTTGAAACTTCAGGAAAATGTACTGTGTGGTCCTTAAGGCTTTAAGACTTTGTCATTGTGAGTTTTTAAAGAACATCTTCAATTTTAATGAGAACTCCATTGAATTTATTGTATACATATCGGCTGTTTCTCAGCTTTAAGGCTGTCTTGTTTTCTGTATAATTTCAACTTTAAACTTCAAGGGCAAAGAACTCATTGAGATACGACAAACGTGTAACTTAAAACATCACTAATGTATACAGTATTTCTATTAGAGTTTGCCCATTTTCAAGAGCCTGGACTAATACTGCTTTCTATCTGTTCACATGACAGAAATCCAATGCATTCAAATATTCATTTATTTATTTGTTCGTTTGGTTTTTGTTTTTTTGTGGTATACTTTTTGCTGCCATAAGTATAAATTTTATAGCTTAAGCAACTCTGTTCCAAAGTGTAATTTTCTATGTTTTATAGTTGTAAGAATGACAACATTTTCCAAACAGTGTGTGTGTGTGTGTGTGTGTGTGTGTGTGTGTGTCTGTGTGTCTGTTTGGGGAGGGGAGGAGAGAAGGAGAGCGGTGATAATGCTTCTCACATTGTGCTCTAATCTTTTAAAATTCTTTTCAGTAGATTAGAGTTCATAAGTTTTCCACCTACTAAAAGTGATGAGTTTGGGAACTCTTTAGACAAAAGAATTGCTCTGAAACTGCAGAGGGATGGCACCTTCAGAGACCACAGTATTTACGTCAGTATACAATATTTATTTTTCCATCTTGGTCACCTAAAGAGGGTAAAGTCACAATCGAAAATATTATCAAAAAATGCTAATTGTAATTTCCTACACCTGGCAATAGAGACTCTGAAAACCTGAACCCCACACCTTCTTTGAGGTTCTGCATCATCAGGCATACCCATGGCTCTGACTGGCGAACTACTTTTATCCTAAGGTTGGATAACCCAAGCCTACTCAGTAGCATCCCTGCTGGTCAAATGCCGGTATGCTCTGTTCAAAAGGTTCTTCAGGGAGCCATGTTCCTTCCATTATGAGCTGTGCCATCTCTGTGACATGACCCTGTCCTACAGGTAACCAGTGCTGGAGAGAAAGAGGGCATGTCTCTGGTAGGCTTCTATTGGTTAAGTCTCAAAGTAGTATGTATCACTTCTGACATTTCAATAGCTGAAGTTCATCATGTGACTTCACTAACCTGCAAGAATGTTTGGGAGCAGCACTTCAGCTGTGTGTACAATAGAGACAGGAACCAACTATGGTGAATACATAGTAATCTCTGGCTCAGTGTTTACTTAAAAGCTCATCAACTGTACCACCTCTGAATAACTGTAAGCCTTAACAAATTCTACATAGAATTAGATTCAGTCACAGGGAGATTAATTAATAGGAGACATACATCTTGCATATGCTGTATCTGGAAGAGATTAATTGTAACTTTTTTAAAAGAAAGATCACACTAATTCTCTGGTTTTTCTTCAGATTGTATAAATCTTCCGCCTTTTACTAAAGAAAGATCACACTGAAAAATGATATTCCATGGTTGTATTAAATTTAACTTTTGGAATTTTCTAGAATTTTCATCTTTCTTCATCATGTCATATGAAGTTTAAAGTGTCCATTTGCTTCTCTCACTTTCTACAAATCCTCCTGCTCTGGATTTTACTTCACTTTTGCACGTGTCACACGCCAGCCTCCCTTTACATCCTCCATTCGCTTACGTCAGATGCCTCTTCTCAGCAGGAATGGGAAGAATTTTACATTTTTCTTCTCACCTTGACATCTTATACACAATAATTATAATTTTTTTAAGAGCGCTCTCTATTTTTTCCATTTTTTAAATTTTCCCTGCCAGTAATAGTTAATCCCTTACATTTGAGTATCCACTTCATTCACTGGTTTTGAGAGATATGTTTTGTTATTAGAAAGAAAAAAAAAAAACTGACTACTCTCATATCTCTGTGAAGAGTACACATACACACACACACACACACACACACACACAAATACATAATGTACATGCAATTGAATGATATAAAAATTCTAGGGTCCAATATTATATTTATTGTTTCTACAGTTTTTGAGATACTTTCAGAATACTAATGCCATCTTCAGGTTTTTCGCCTTGAAACTTTTGGTATTTTTGATTTATTTTGATCATATTTTATTAGCATGTAAAGTGTCAATAAAGCCATTCTTTAAGAAAATATTATTTCTTTAAAAATACATATGCTCCAACTTCATCTTTCTTATGAAATACACCTAATAATTTCTAAGAAGTATTTCAAGAAGATTGTCTTTTCTAAGACACGTGGTGAATCACTGCCAAATATTCCATAAAAATGTTTGGGTCCATGTTGCCATGTATATTTGTTTATAGATGTTGAAAAGAAAGAAATTACATTTCCCAAAATATATTTGTAATCCTGGAGAGGTGATAATGTCATTGATATTTAGGCATCACAGACTTTAAAACAACCTCAGGTTCCCCTGAGGTATATATTAACCACATCATTTAATCTCCAGCTTTTGAAAGAACCCCTTCTTTCAAAAACAGCAAAATATGCGTGAACCTCTTGACATCATCCACCAACTGCTTGCAGTATTCTAATAAGCAGTGTGATTGTTTTCACAATTAAGGTGTGAAATTGTTACTGTCCAAATAGTTGCTTGTGGAAATTTGCTGTTCTTCAGAGTTTCCAGAAGTTGAAACATTTATGGAAAAGAGTTTTTCATTTCTCTTTCCGAAATGAAAGATATAACTAGCTGATACAACACACAGTAAATCCTTATACAGTTGTCCTGGACCCCCCGTAGATATCAAAATGCTCCTCAGATGCTCAAGTGTTTTATATAAAGTGGCATAGAATTTACATATAACCAATACATAGCCTCATGTGTACTTGAAATTATCTCTAGATACTTGTCATACCTAATACAATGTAAATGCTAAGCAAACAATCATTGCACTCTTGTTTAGGGAATATTGACAAGAAAAAAGTCAGAACCTGTTCAATACAGACCCAATCATCATAGCCCTAACGACACAGCACATATCAACGACAACATAACTTTTTTTTTCAAATATTTTCAAACTGCCATTGGTTTAATCTGTGAATGCTGAACCCATGGGTATGCAGATGCAGAGGGGTGGCTGTTGATCACTTTCTACTTAATGATCAATTGATAATGGGATATTTAAATCCCATGCACTTGGGTGCACACCCACACGCATCCTATATTTTTAGCCTGAAATATATCCTTACAAAATATGACATTGAAAATACCTATGTAACAAATAACTCTTCAGAACCCCAAAAGGTCTTTTCAGGGAGAATCCAAGATGTGTTCATAACTGGAGGCCCTTCGTGGGGAGAAGGGAAGGAGACCCCTAGAGAAAGGACAGAGAAAGGAAGACAGCCCACAGCATCAGGGCCCCGACCCCCTCAGCAGCGTATGCCGTCTTGTGAGCACACAAAGTCACGTCCGTGAAGTTTGCTGATACCGAGAGCTAGAAAACTGGATACCACGAATAGTCAGGGAGGTTACTCAGGTTCAGTGTTTGAACTGTCGTGAACCGTTTGAACTGTTTTACTCTTACTCAGTTGTAGAGAAAGAATTAGGATTCCGTTCTCCTTGTCTCCAGTTTATTTATTTGTTTTTTTTTTCACATCATACTGTGGGTGCTGTGAGGTTTCATTGTGCATGGGATTACATATTTCAGTAAGTGACACTTAAAGTCCATTTCAACTCTAAGACTTATAATAATAGTTTACTTAGTTATGTGTTAATACCCTCATTGTCAGATGATTGTATGTGGTACAAAATACAGTATAAAGCTAAGTAAATTTTGCTCTTTATAATTCTACATGGGCAGAAGGTATGATTTATATATTAATGAAATATCTAATAAAATTATAAATGCTTTTTTCCACAAAAATAGCATAACAGGAAAAAATTCATAAGCCCAGCTTTCAGAAAGCCTGTACATATTGACTTTATGATAAGCATCTTACTGTCAACAGAACAAAGTTACAAGAGATAGACATTGTGACATCCTGTAAACAGCCTATGTCACACAATCCTGTTTGAATTTTAAAGCATTTTGACTGATAATGTTTATTCACCACAGTGAAAACTCGTCAGAATGTAATCTGGCACAATAACTAGTAGTAGATAATCCAAGAATAGAAAGTTCAGTATTTCATTTAATTAGAAAATACAGTGTTAAGAGTATTGATTAATTTAATCGTATACCACACAAGAAATATTGTTAAAAGTCTGTGATTCCTCTTTGACTGTCATTTCACTCACAAAAGAAGAAAAACTATAGTTTATCTATTAATAACAAACTGTAGTTGATTTATTAATAACTGAATAGACTAGCAAATCCAGTGTACTATTGAATTTAATAAATGTTTTAATGATTTAAAAGAAATACTGATGATCATATTTCATATCATTACCATAGCAATGATTTAGTTACATGCCAAGTTAGATCATGTTTATATTTTCACATTGAAGAGTTATTAGTCATTAAATCAGCAAACAGAGCATTAACTTGTATTTTGCCATTTAAAAAAAAAATGAACTCCTTAAAATTGTGTAAGCTGCTCTGTGAAAAAAAAATTGTACATAATATTATTATAGGTCAATGGCTGCATCTAAGTGGTTAAAACTGATGTAATCAAACCGTAATAACAAAAACACAATGAAACAACAGTAACAAACCCCACATTTAAAATTCTTACAAAGCTCTTGTTGGGAAGATAAAGCTGAGTATATATTTTTCTAGATGAAATTGTGTCCTCTGGAAATTCATAGACTAAAACTCTAACAGCCAATGTGACTGTATTCTGACATGGGGCCTTTTAAGGAGGTAATTACAGTGAAATGAGGTTGTAAGATGAGGCCCTGATCTCATAGGACTGGTTTCTATGAGAGACATAGAGCCACAAATGTGCAGAGGAATGGCCAGGTGAGGTCCCAGTGGAAGACAGCCATTGCAAGCCAGGAAGAGAGATCTCACCAGAAACTTTCTGGCACCTGGATCATAGATGTCTAACTTTTACAACTATGAGAAAATAAATTTTTATTATGTAAGGCACTCAGTCTAAGGCATTTTGTTTGAGCAGCCTTAGAAGACTAATACAGATAAGTATGAAAAAAAAAGCTATATTCGAAATGCCCATCTTACTTATGAAACAAAAATTTGTTCAATAAGAATTAGATCAACCAAAAGTTTTCGTAAACCGCATAATACCATGTTGTGCCACTCAATTATAGCATACAGAATGCTATAATCTCATCTAAAAGTATTAGAAAATACCATAGAAATTGATGAAGAAATTACCGTGAATGCAGGGAGAAAAGTGAAAGGATATTGTAGGTATCATCTCTACAACTTAGGTCAACTACACTCACAAAAGCAAGCGGCAGTGTAAATGACATACATATATATGTGTCCAAAAATACATATTTATAAGTCATATAAATGTGTAGATGTTGGATCTTATGAGAAGATACAACTTTTTTGATTACTAAAGAGTAATTACAGTTCAAAGACCATCCATGACAAATATGATTATAAGACTTAATGTTTTTCATTTTGATATCCATCTAGGTTATAAATCTTGCCCAAATACCATGTTTTAAACTTTATCAAATCTGTGGAGAAATGAAAGACTTGGCACAAAATTATTTTTTTGGTTCTTTGTTGTCAAAATACATTTTGAAGTTTTATAAGATACAGAAAATGGTGTCTTTTATGAGACAATCAGAAAGCAAAACTCATAGAAGTAAGAAAAATTCCTTTAGATCACTAAAGTTAGTATTACAGAAAGGATTGTAAAGCCAGAAAATTATGATTTCAAGTCATAGGCGAAATTAGGAAAATTAAAGTGGAATTAAGAAATTAAAATGGAATTAGGAAAATCAGGGCCAGAATTATCAAGGTTGATCAATCTATCACCTATCTCTATCTCTATGTATTTATTCAAATTATATACCATCAGAATATCCTTAAGCATAATACTGAGCATAAAATTGTGCTTTATATTTTTCTCTAAACTTGTATGATCATTTCATACATTTCACATTTATTTCTATTGGTCTTGTTCTTGGTAATATATATGCAAATCATTTAATGAGAGTCAGGTAGTTTTTCAGTTTATATTATGCATTTATTTTTAATGTATTCAGAAAATATATTAAACTAATTTCATATGCCAGGCAAAGTGTAATTTCGGGAGTAAATAAAGAACAAAACAGTTATGCTTTTATCTCTCATGTAGCTTTTTCTCTGGGACAGACTAACATTAATCAAGTAATCACATAGGTAAATGTATTATTTAAAATTGAAATAAATGTTATGAAGGAAAATTACAAATATTGAAATCTAGCCACACCAAGTGAAATAAAAAAAACAGCTATTTATTTTTCTGAGATATTGTAAAATGTTATACTTTGATTTTTTCAAGCGTAATTTATTGTAATGATTAATAGTTTTACTCTTTATTAACTTCACTATTTAAAACAATACTTGAGGACTCTTTTTCTTTTTAGTATTACCCCTTAACAGCATTATCAGCCTAGGATTGTTTATATAATTTCCAATTATGCCTAAATTACTATTAAGGGATAGTTAAAGATCATTTCTAATAATTAATTAAAATAATAGAATTGTAAGCATATTACAATATTGACCTTTAATATTAGTTTACTATAATGATACATCCAAACTCTATTGAGAATGTTTTATTTCAAGTTATTTGAGATGTTCATGTGGCTTTCTTTTTTCTTTTTTTTTGTCAAGGTAGAAAATATATGGTTAGTTCACCAGTAAATATTATCTGCTATTGACACCACAGTTAATGATAAACCAATTACATAGTAAAGAAAACATAAATTGTACTACACAATCATTTTATGAGCAGAAATTAAAAATATTTGTGTTAAAAACGTGAATATGAACTCAACTGTATAATCGTGTTTTATATAAGTGGATCTAAGTACCATTTTTGTTGATTAATCAATATAATTTAAATAAAAATAGTTTACCACTATTTTGTTTTTAATATTAAAAACAAGCTACAAATCTAGTTAAAATAGAACAATAATAACTCTTGCAATCTTAATGAAATTTTTATGTCATTTTTCAAACAGCTTTGATAAATATACTTACTATTGGCTAAAATTTTCTGGTTAATGAGAATGTGAGTTAACTCCAACTGCTCATTTCAACCCAGATTTCACAATAGAAATAAGTAAAGACATTTGCCTCCTAGGTACTTACCAATTTCATTATAAGTGATGGATTTTTTGTAGTATAGAGATTCTTAGGCGATGAAAAATACTGATTACTTCTCCTTTCTAATATAGCAATAGTTCATGTCTTGGAACTAGTTCTATTGTCAAAGTGAATAATATTTTAATATGTAGGTATGGCCTTATTCTTCCCGATAGAAAAAATGGAATGACTTTTGACATTAAGGGAGTTTGTTATCAGTCACTTTAGTAGTATTGATGCCAAATATTTCTGATGATGTGTTTGAGCTTCAGGTAAGATTCTGGAAGGGAAAATTATAAGCTAAAATGTGTGCACTTTATCTCTCTCTTTGGGAGGTTTGTGCAAGCCAAGAATCATATATTCTAGCAAAGCAGGAGGGCTTGTTGGAAAATGGGCCTTATCAGAAACTAGATTTTAAATTATATTGTTTTTGCTGAGCTGTTAGAGCTCTAGAAATTCTTTTGATGTAATAACCACACTTTTGGTTCCTAAGCCTTCATAAACTCTAATCCTTAGGCAGCACTGAAATGACCAAATAGATTCTTGCCAAATCAAAAGCATGGTTCTAAGTACAACTGTTCCCATTAAGAATTAAAATATATTGATATAAACCTTCAATATTTACAGAGCCCAAAATATCTGCCCATGCAGTCAATCTGTGTCTTATACTTGATAGATGTAGGGGATTATCGAAAGACAGGTTGGCCTCGTCAGGTTGGTCTCATTGTAACAGCAGAGGTGAAAATAAATACGAAATTAGCATGCAGTAAATTTCCAAACACTAAATGATCCCATCAAATTTTCTGTTCTAGGAAAAATAAACATCAAGGCAAGAACAAAAGAAATAAGACTCAAAGGACAATTAAGTTTGTATATACTCTAATGATAAAAAAGAAAGGTTATAGGTACTGAGGCAACTTTATAGCGCCAAGAGAGCTTGCCAGCTGCCTCCATACAAAACACCTCATGTAAAATTAACTTAGAACAGCATTTGTAGCATCATTGGTTCGAATGATGAAAATTATACTAACTAGTTAATAAATCTGCCGATTTTTTCCTTGCTATTAAGCAAGAGTAGAGAAATAAACAGAGAAATAAACACCCTCTAATAATTATTTGATAAACAAGAAGTGCCTGAGTGCATAGAAAGCACACACACACAAAAAAAAACGTGATAAAAAAGGCCAAAACATTGGAATCAGTAAAATCAGTAGTTTTAAAACATGCAATGGAAAAACTAACTTTCATAGGATATTAATGAATGAAGATCGCATAACTCATTCTCACAGTTTATAGTTTTCAAAATGTTAAAAATGCATGTGGCAACAAAACAAAGCTGGGAAACGCATATGTAAATATTCAATGTAACAGTGCATTTAAAATTTTCCTAGCATATCAAAAAGGCTATTACTGGGTTAAAGCAATTGACAACGTAAAATTAAGAAAATAAATCTGACCTGGTCAATAAAACTTCTATTTGAGAAATTATCTTGACATTCTTAATTAATATGAAAGTGCTCTTCGCATTAAGAAAATGAGTTGTGTAATCCAGGATTCTAAGGCTGTGT
>JAQQSQ010001519.1:0-12430 GCA_028627145.1 Eidolon dupreanum
GGCACATCTGGAAAAACTCTTCACCTTTGCTAATTGGCTCCACAGTGTGGACAAAGTTGGGGTGGAGTGAGTCAGTACTGGAGGACAAATGTCTATAGCTGAGATCGGACAGTGTGGTAGAAGGCAACTGTGCTAAAGACCTACTACGAAACTCCAACTGAATTAAAGAATAGTATTTTATGCACTCTGCCCCCCAATATTTCTGCCAAAGGTGGATGAACAAGATCCCTTCTCACATGGCTGAGTAGCTATCCTGGGAAGGAGTACCCTAGGGAAATTTGGATCATAATGATAGTATTTTATTATATTCTTACTTTCTTCAGTCACCTGAAAAAACCTGTTGGTTAAAATACTTTTCAATAACTAATTCTTCTGAAGACAGAATTGGGAACTATTTAGCCGAAACAAGGCAAGGAGTTTTTGATGCTAATGGAAGTAAAAGGTATTGATCACTTCCAAGGAAGTGGATCGGGCATTTACTCACAGGCTGTTCAGTATGGAAGACATTATTGACCCTTATCTCCTCCCAAAAAGTAGACTTAAGTGAATTTGCTATTTATGTAACTCTTAGGCATTGAATCTGATCATGATGTGACAACCTGAGTTGTCTTTTTTAGTTGCTGTTTCCCTTGATCTGATCAGCCTTTTATTGTTACTGAACACTTGAATTTGTTTCTGGGTACTCACTTTGTTCTGAGGAGAGGGCTAACTTTCTGCTAAGGTCTGAAGAATGTTCAAAGTAGACAACACCTGGGAAATTTCTAACATAGAACCATCTACCATCTCACAATGTGATTATATACAAAAAGGATACTAGCCAATGTCTATAGTTTCTTTTGCTAAAAAGAACTTATAAAAATAGCCCTAGGATAACTAACAATAGTGTATGCTATACTAAGATTTGCTAGGAGAAGTCTTATGTTAAATGTTCTTACCACATATAAATAATAAAGGAGTAGGGAGAAAACTTTGGGAGGTGTTAGTTATGTTTATGGCCTTAATGATAGTGATGGTTCACGTATTAACGCTAAACTCATTAAATTGTATACAGTAAGTAAGTACAACTTTTTATATGTCAATTATACTTCAATAAAGTGGTTTAAAAAATAAGATCAATTAAAAACAAACTATAAAATGTAATCTGAGAACAAAAATAAATTATTATTCACCTTGATTTAAGAAAACAAAGATGTTACAAAATAAATATAGCTATGGTTTATATTTTCAAAGAATAAGTCTCATAACAAAAGAAAAATTTAACTTTATAAAAACATTCAATGTAAGACTTGTACAGACATCACTTTAAATATCCCTATTTAATCAACATATTTTGTGTTGAAATATGATTTAAAGCTTATGTGATGAGAAAGTTTATACTGGAAGAAATATTTAATTCCTCTTTAAAAGTAATATATTTGGATGAAGTTGAGAAGCTGCAAAACTTTGTGAGGAAGTAGTAGTGAGCAGATGCAGCCAATTAATTATGTAAATTTAAAATCAAACATCTATCTACTGGTGAAATGGATTGGGCAGAAAAAGTGTCCTCTGCATTAGAAAAGAACAGTCCCAATTAAAAGTGGCAAATGTAGATATAGATATCTTTCTGAATGAATGAAATCAGAATACCTAGTTGAACTTAAAAATAATGTTGCTTAAACCTGTTTTAGATTTAGCACAAAGCATGCTTTCCTCATTTTCTATGAAAATCACAATCAACTTGCAGAAGAAAACCTACAAAATTACTCGAAATTTAAGCAATTCTTGGAAATGACTACAAGATTAAATAAAGATGTTTGAAATCAAAGAATATTAATTGTGAAGAAAATATTTAACAAACACATGGATAGACATTAATACCATTCATGGTTGCTTATATTTACTGCCTGTATTTGCTTTCATTGAGAATAAATCATATTATTTCATTTGCTTTAAGCTTTATGCAAATGCTATCATGCTATACAAATTTTTGGCAACTTTTTTTTGCCAAGATCTTATGTTCTTTGATATTCATCTTTATATATGTAAATATAGTTCATTCATTTAAATAGCTCTATAGTATATAACACTATGAATATATTATAATTTATGTATCTGTTCACCTGTTGATGAACAGTCAGAAATTTTTCAATCATAATAAAACAACATTCCTTTATGTTTATATCTGTTTAATTACATAAATGCTTTCCTGGAAATTGTTTTCCTGTCTTTAACTTTACTAGATATTGTCAAATTGATCTAAATGTATTTAGCACTATATGCTCCCATCAAAGGAAGAATCATTTGTTTGGTCTCATTCTTAACTATACATATTATTGTCAGGTTTTAATTTTTGTATAATATAGATAAAATTATTATTTTAAGTAGAAATTATTCTATTTTCCAGGAAGCATGAGCATCTTTCTATGTAACTTGACCAAATAATTATCCTCTGATACAAACCTTAACCATTTTTTCTTAGATATTTTTTATTATAGACTTCAAATATATAAATGTATTCTGAATAAAATATAGAATAGCAACAAAAACTAACAGATTTGGAATAATAATATATAGAAGTTTTCAAATCCTTAGTGGCAAGTGTGAAAAAATAACTTATTAAAATACATAAAATAAGACCAAAATATATGGAAAAATATGTCTTTGTACTCTATGCAAGGCTAAGCATATAAAAATGGCAATTTTCTCTAGAGAAATCTATCAATTCAATGTAATTCCCATCAAAATCTAAACAGGACATTTTTAAATGATACCTGATAATGTGATTCAAAAATTCCTATTGAATATGAGGAATTAAAAATAGCTGGGAAAATTTTTTTAGAAGAAAAAAGAAACTGAAAGGTATATCAGCCACCACTCATGCATCACTCCAGATCCTCTTAGCATCTCAGTTTCTGTTCTAGCCACATCTGAGGCAGCTCACTGAGAGTGTATTCCAGACTGACCACACCTCAGATCATGGGCTTGCTGTATCTTTCTTGACTCCTACCTCAGTGCTTCCCTGTTCACACCAAGCGTTCAGCCCCAGCGTTCAGACAACATGAAAGTGCATGAGAATAAATGCCTCATGAATAAGTTCATCGCTTTTCTTGCTGCACAGACTAAGACTCAACATATACTGCTTATCTGAGGACAGTCCTGCGTATTAAGCAATGAGTTACACTTAAGGGCTCACCTTCCTTCCTTACCTCATGCCCTTTGTCCCTCACTTCTCCATTCTAGGATTGCACACCTCAATAAAGTTGTAGCAATAAGCTTTCTACTTTAGGCTTTGCTTCTTTAGAAACCCAGAATAAGACAGAGGAATTTCACTTAGAAGATAGCCAAGGTTATTGTAAAGCTTTGGTTGTTAAGACAGCGCATTGGTACAGGGAATGACAAACAGACCATGGGGACAGACTACAGTGACTGAAAACCCACACACACAAAGAAACTTAGTAAATGAGACAGGAACATTACAAAATACTGGGGAAATAATTTACTACTCGATAATTATAAAGGAGCAATTATTTCCTATATAAAAAAAAATGCTTCCTTGTATCATAGACAAAAGTTATTTTTCAGTGGATAAAAAAGCTGAATAGGGAAAGCAACTTTTAAACTTTGAGAAGAAAACAGGAAAATTTGGAAAATGACATTGAATATGGAACAATTCCTTTTACATTTATATAAAAGTGCAAACCATAAAAGATTGATAACCTTGCCTAGATTAAAATAAACATTCTTGTATGTCAAACAACACTATAGCAAAATAAATAGAAAAGCCAAACACTGAGAGTACATATAAAATAAATGAAGCCTTAGTATCCATAATTCATTTATCTTATAGTTATCTTATAGATATCCAAGAAATATATAAGAAAAAGTAAAACAACCTAAGAGAAAAAAACTTAAGAATATGAATTCATTTAAGAGAAAATTAAATGATAAAGTAACATATTAAAAGATGCTAATGCTGAATTCAAGATGGTCGCATAGAAAAAGCCTGAACTCACTATCTTCTACAAATGCAACAAATCTACAATTACATATGGAATAATTCCCTCTGACACGGACCTAGAAACTGAATGAACAGAGCCACCACAACAAAGAAAAGAACCAAGAAGGTAGGACAGGCAGAGATATGGTCTCACTAAGAAAAAAAACAGTTTTCTTTATTAAGAGATACAAACTTCCAGCAAAATAAATGTCATGGGGATGTATGTATAAAAGAGGGAATATAGTCAAAATATTTTAATAACTTTGTATGGCAACAGATAATTACTAGACTTACAGTGATGATCCTGTCATGAGGTATATAAATGTCAAAGTTCTATATCATACACCTAAAATTAATATAATATTGTATGTCAACTATACTTCAATAAAAAATAGTAATTCTAAAAAATGATGCAGAATATGAAAACTGTATGCTTAGTATTGATATGAGAATGTCTGTATGGTTTCATTCCTCATTAATCATATTATTCTTAGATGTTTAATTTTTACACAATATAAATGAAACTTACCTTTTTAGTAAGCAGAAATATCATTTAATCCTCATGAAGTTCTATAAGTATAATTAGCTTTCCATTTCATTGATAGATATGGGTCCAGAAAAATCAAGCAACTTGCCAAAATTAATATAGCCGAAATGGTCAATGTTTAATTATGAAACCAAAGAGTCTGGATCTAGGATATATAATTTTTTAACCATCATGTTATCCTTGTTCTATAAATGAACAGTGGCAAAATTGTTTGTTTCCTAATCCTAGTACCTTTTATTTCTTTATCTTTTCCTATCAAGCTTGTTAACTGATACAACATTAATAGAAGCTCTAATATCAAACATCCTTTTTCTATTCCTACTTTTATAGAAAACATACCTATCTCAGTCTTAGGAATAACATTTGTTTTAAAAATCTATTAGAGCAACTGTAGAGCATAGTGATTTAGGACTGTGGGGAGAGGGCCAAGCTATCTGAAATTCAAACTCAAGTTCCTTTTTTTATTCCCTGATAGCTAAATTTTTCATTCATCTGTCCTCTTATGAAAGTGAAACATAACAGGTACCTACCCACAAGAGTCATTGTAAAAGTTAAATAAGTGAAAACATAAAATACTTAGAACAGTGCCTGGCATATATTATACATTCAATCAATCATATTACTTGTTATAGCCAATATTATAATTTTGGGTACACCAGAGTGTGATGAGAAATACAAAGTTTATTTAAATTTATCATAATTAGATAGTTGAATTTATTTCTTATATATTAACATTTGTTATTTACTCGGATTTTCTGAGCATTTTATGCCTCTGTTCCTATATTTGACTGAAATGATCAAGTTTAATTAATTTTCTTATTGTCTATTCATATAGCATTTTGGAAATTACATATATTCTATTTATTTTATATAACTTTTTGAAAGTTATGTATTAAATATATAAAATATGTATTATATATTTTATAATTTTTACTTAAAATCTGACAAGCATATGATTTGATGAATTCTGATATCATTAATATAGCTAACTTTATTCTATAATAAAAGACCTTAGAAAATGTTTAATCTGATTATATCTACCACCTTATGTATTTCTTGTTGTCTTCTATTCAATTTCAACTTTTTATATTTCCAAAATTAATCTTCACACACACATATCTATTTAGATTTACTATATGTTTACCAGTTTCTTGTCTCACTAATTTCTACTGCTTTTCATTCTTTTCTTCTGAGATCGATTTTCTTCTTTCCAAAGAACTGACTTTTCCTTTTTTCAGCAAGTATTAGTAGATTGGGTTAAGGGGAGGAGGATGGTCACTTCTCTCTGACTCCATGGCAGTGACTTTGCCTTTTGTCAAATATTTTTGTTTCTTTCTGAACTTTCATATTATGTTATTTACCTACTTCTGAACAACATCAGGCAATTATAATTACTGTAGATTTAACATGTTTTGGTATTGGATAGGAACTTTACATGTGTATGTTATGAGTATATACAAATTTATATGTATATTATTTTTACTGGGTTATTTTCTCAGATACATTTTTTGGTATAATTTGGTTAATCTTCTTTGGATTCATATATAATTAGTTAATAGATTGAGTTGGTGACAGTTAACATTTTAACATTTTAATCTGTTTTTATATTCATTAAAAATACTTGTAGTTAAATTTATACATATTTAAAATGATTCTTTTCTATTAAAATTATTGGGGTGACATTGGCTAATAAAATCGTATAGGTTTCAAGTGTATAATTCAATATTACATTATCTGTATATTGCATTGTGTGTTCACCACCTGAAGTTAAATTTCCTTCTGTCACCATATATTTGACCCCCTTTACTCCTATTTCCTCCCAACCTCCCTTATCTATGGTAACCACTAATCTGCCGTCTATGTCCATTAGTCTCTGTTTGCTTGTCATGTTTGTTTGTTGCTTTTAGTTTTATGTCCCACATATAAGTGAAGTTATATGGTTCTCAACTTTTTCTGTCTGACTTAGTTTGTTTAGCATGATAATCTCGAGATCCATCCATGAGGTCGCAAATGGCAGTATTTCCTCTTTTCTTATGGCTGAGTAATATTTCATTGTATATATGTACCACAGCTTCTTTTACTAATCATTTCTTGAAGGACACTTTGGTTGTTTCCATGTCTGAAATTATTCTTCTTGAGTTTATTCAAATATGTATATGTTTGATTCTTAGGGTGAATTAATTCTTTCCCTTGTCTATTTATTCTCTGACTGCTTATTACTAAGGTGAAAGTTTAAATTTCTAAATACTTATTTTGTGATTGGAAATGTCTTAAAATTTCTCTTTAATTCTAATTATTTCAACAGTTGATGCTACCAGCTTTTAAAGTATATAATCACCATTTTAAACAAAATGATTTTTTCCCTCTACTTTTCCATTATGTACACCTCTCCTTTTTCTTTGGTTAAATTCTTGCATTACTTAAAATTGCCAGAACAATTTTAAATAAATACAGAGACAGTGATTATTTTGACTTATACCTGACTTTAAAGAAAATGCTGCTAAGACTCATCACTAAGAATAATATTGACCATAGGTTTGAGATACAAATTCATCTATATTCTAGTTATTTTTAATTTGAGTATATATATATATATATATATATATACACATATATATATATATACACATACACACATATATAAATGTATATATAATTGTAGGATGTGGAATAAGGCTCTAAAATATTTTTTAAACCAAAAAATTTTTGGTTTAAACCAAAAAAATGACTAAATATGCAAAACAACTTATTAAATTGATGTTACTACCCATTGACTTATGATGCATCCTTATAATGTATTAGATGATTAAATGGACTAATGTTTTATTTCTTGAGTATATAGTTATTTAGTCCTTGTGTAACTCCATTCATGTGCTATACTTAGACTCATTTAGTTACATCTCTGAAATTGTCAGCATTTGAACAATAATCATACTAATAGTAAAATAATAATAATATGACAACTCTCACTGAATAAGCATTACTTATCTCAGATTCTGAGTGTTTCATATGCATCATCATCTCAAGCAATCCTCAAAACAATTTTACTTATGTTGTTATGCAGATGAGTATAATATGATTCAACAATTTAAGTAATATCTCAATTGTCATTAAGCTAATAAGTGGGAAGACTAGAATTCAAACATAAGTGTATTGTATTAAAGGTCAAATACAACATGTGATAAACCATTGCTATGTATCACGTGGTACATTATGTAAAATGTAAGACAAAATATATAGCATCACAGATTTGCCTTATCTATATTTATAAACATATATATATGTATATTTTTTTTAGGTGAGGCAACCCTTGGTTGACCTCATAGATTGCAAGGACCTTGTCATCTTACAATCCTTGTTTTTATTTTTTATGCCTATAGCACCTGGTCTTCCTAGGTGGTCTCCCATCCAAGTACTACCAGGTCCGACCCTGCTTAGCTTCCGAGATCAGATGGGATTGGGCTTGTTCAGGGTGGCATGGTTATAGACTATAAACCTATATTTTAACTTAATATGCTATTAAGTATATTTACAGAGTCATTCAGATCTTATAGATCTATATTTATCAAAACATTTTTGAAATAGAAGTATTATTTTTATATACAAAATACGTGCAGCAAGTATGGTATCAAGTAGCAGACTATTACCCAGGCATTTGCCGATCCTCCATACATTGAAAAAGATAAGTTTTCCATACACCAGAGAGGTGTGTACAGAGAGGGAAGACTGTATGAGGATGTTATGAGAAGGCAGCCATCTGCAAGCCAAAGAGAGAGACCTTAGAAGAAACCAAATCTGCCAACTCCTTGATTTTGGACTTCTAGCTTTTAGATCTGTGAGAAAATAAATGTGTATCGTTTGTTTAAAAAAATAATAACAATAAGTTTTCCATTTCTATACTATGTTCTCTGGCCTGAGCCAAGTTACTTTACCTCATAAAATAAGGAGGCTATAGTAGATAATTTATGTATCTTTCTACATGTAGAGAACTACATGTAGACAGCAACTTATTATAAAGGAGAGAGGCAACATGACAAATCAGACAGAAAAGAACTATCAAAAACTAAATCTGAATCAACTGTTTCACCACACATAAAAATATATTTTCTATTTTACACCGTAAGCCTTAATATTTTGGAAAAAAATATTTTCATTATCTTAGTATAAGAAGGGATTTTCAGAAAAAAGAATCAAAAAGTACAAAACTTAAAGAAAAAGACAGATTTGATTACACTAAAATTGAATATATATAAATATATTAAATGTGAATATATAAAACTAAATTATATTAAAATACATATAATATATAAATTTAAGAGATATTAATATTACACACATGCACACATGCACACACATAACAAATTGTAAAAATGTCAGAAGTTAGGAAAATATAGTGGTATCAGTAACTAAAAAACAAAGACAAAAAAACATGCAGAATGAGAGATATTTTTAGTAGACTTTAAAAAACAAGTTTCCATACAGATTTGTTTTTAAAAATCAAAGATGATAAACAGTTTTCTGCTTTAATGAGTAGGAGTTTTCCTTTTGGAGTGATAAAAATGTTTTGGAACTAAACACAGATAGTTGTGGCATAAAATTATAAATATATTAAATGCCACTCAACTGTTCACTTTAAAATGGTTAATTTTATGTTATATAAGATTTTTCTCAATAAAATAATGCAAAGATATTAGATGAAAAAAATTTGATCATATTTTTTAATTTGATTACTGAAACTATTATTCTCTTAGGTTAAATTCTAGCATAAAAACAGAAAAATTTGATTATAAGTTTATATACATGATATAATCATTTGAATGTACTAAATATAAACTAAAAATTGATGATTCTAAAATCCTGACAAGATTGAAGATGTATTACGTTTTGCCAGATGCCTGGCACTTATTTGGTAAAATATTATATACACTGGAGAAAATGTTTGTTATCCACAGGAATAAGGTTAGATGACTATCAAAAAGGCTTATTCATTCCCTGACAGCTGCATGCTCAACCTACAAAAGTTGTTTCTTTTTCCTCTTCTACTTCTTTCATTTTCCTTTTGTCACCGATTTACCTTAATCCCTAAACCACAGTTAACTACACAGATAATCCCATTATCTCATCTCCCCCTCCTCTGGCACACTATCTGACACAGAGGTAAATATTAGATTGTTCAGAATGAGCTTCCTTTAGAGGATTGGACTGGAAGCCCCATAATAACACAATGGTTAGAACAGGTGCATGGGTATCTGATTCCCAAGCTTCCAATCACAGCTAGTAAGAGATCAATGTATGTTCCGCACATCAATTATGTGACATTGGAGATGTGATCTAAATTCTATATACCTGTTGCCTGATGTGTATAATGAGAATGCTGATTGTACCTACCTTTAAGGTTATTCTGATATTGTAAAAAAAAAAAAAAAAAAAAAAGAGTTAATGTGAAGCACTTAAAAGAGTTTATGTTAAAGGCATAGCAAGTTTTATCTATTGTTATGAACATTATCATCAGTACAGACTCAAAACAAAGCCCTTTGCCTATTAGGGCACCAAATTCTGCTTTTATGAAATCTAATACTTTTTGAATTATGAGAATCAAGAAAAGAAAGTGCACCACCAGGAAATACACACACACACACACACACACACACACACACACACACACACACACACACAAATTGACCGACTGAATGTAAGTTTTGTAAAGCTGCTATTCTTGGGTCTAGCGCTAGAGCTTGAGGTGAGAAAGGGAAGTGAAGCAACAGTCATATATTTTTTACACTGGGAAGGTTAGTGCAGGGGTATTATGCACTGCTCGCTTACTCTACTGCTTGTAGTCGGCTTATCTCCTTAGTGTGGGGTGGCAGCTGGGCAGCTGTTGCCGCAGTTCCTACCAGATTCTCCTCCAGTTTCTCTGATTTCTTTCTCAGGTGCTGTTTACCAACCTGACAAAGGACTCCAGCATTTCCTGCAGGACAAACATATTCAATTTGGAGCCTTGGAGGTGGCAAGGGTCTCAGCCCATTGTGGGTCCAGTTGCTAGTAGCTCATGGGTTTGTCCTCACTCTTACCAATTTAATCTGTCTTCCATTTCCAACTGCCTTTTAATTTACTAGGCCTTCCAAATCTCATGCAAAATATCTTTTGTGACCACCCCCCCCAACCCCCCGCCTACTAACTTGGAATTCTTCGGGAAGGGATTTCTTGAAAACATAGACCCAGCTTAGCTAAACTGAGAGAATACAAATCCATCACACACCATCTCTTGTTAAGTTGGCATCTATTTACACCTTTTTTAGCCATACTGGAGTTAATTTCCAAATAAAGACAATTCCAAAACCATGCTTCTACATAATATAAGGTGACTATCCCTCACACACAAAAAATATGCTAACTCCTGCCTCAAAAAAAACTGCATACAAACTTACTGAATCTATTTTGGCATGATGCTCACTCCTCCAATACCTGAGTCACATTCCGCCTTTGACATTCTGAAATGGAAATACTGAGGTCTGAGATACAGAATTAACTACCATTAATACATTTTATTGTAAATAATTGGAAAATGAGAGAGGTGAAGAGAAAAAATAGTTGATGTATACAATATCTATTCATATCAAAGTAAAGAAGAAATATGCATGACTAATACAGTTCACTTTTCTACAACTGCTCACAGAATCATAGCTGGTATTTATAGCTATTTTCCTCCACCACCTATTTTATGATCCCTTTATTCTCAGCAAGTACCATAGTTTCTTGCTGGATAGGATGCCTCACATCTTCATTCATGGAGAGTCTGGACCATTAACAGACCTGTCTGGATTGGGCCAATCAAATTTTTCCATTGAATTTAATCACAGCATGTGCAAGTAAGGAGAGGCAGCCCAGGAAATCTCCCTGGTTTATTACCTATTCCTTCTTGTCCCCATTGTGTAGTAGCAATATATAAAATCATATATATATATAATTTATATTATATAATGTATACACATATACATATTATATATAATATATGCATACACATATACATATATATGTGTAAATCAAAGCATTTAGTGTAGGAATTTTGCCTACTGCCATTGTGGGAGTTGATTAAGTAGTCAATGTATACAGAGTAGGCAGTATGGAGGGGAAGAGAGATGTGAAGTTGGTGAGAATATAAACAAATTGGAACCCACAAATACAATTAGAACCCATAAGGACAAAGGGGAGCCGACTCTAGGGAGGCCTTTTTTTTTAATGTAGCTGTATCTGTTTATTTAGAGCTGCTGGTACCCAAAATTTCAAATCAAATAATCTGTCCAATTGCTATAGTTTTTTTAAATCATTTTTTTCAATTCACTGCTAGGAAAACTGTAGCACAAATTAACACAATAGAGAGTATAATAACAGAATTACATTTAAAACATAATTGAGAAAACATATGTACCTCTTTTAAATTAGAAAGTATAAGTAATTGTTGGTAACAAAAACGAACAAGAATGAGATATAGACATTTATGTCTTGTGTTTGCATGCATCATAAAGACAACAAAAATTAAGTTTTAAACTTTTACAGAAATGAATATAAACATATAAATAGGAAAAACTCTCCCTATATGTTTACCCCAAAATTTTCTTCTGAATTAACCATCTTCAAGCCTTCAACATTAGTGCTGCAGGTATGCTGCAGAATAAGCTGATGCCCTTCAACCTGAAGCTAAACATCTACCTGGCCTAAAAGTCAAAGAAGCCAAAGGATGATCCAAGTGAACTGCACTGCTTAAGAACTATACATAAAAGGGAATTCTGGAAAACACACTTTTAGCTTACTAAATTGGTACTATACCAATTCACCATATATTCCAAGGCAGGCGAAAAATGTGTGTGTGTGTGTGTGTGTGTGTGTGTGTGTGTGTGTGTGTGTGT
>JAQQSQ010001520.1:0-12425 GCA_028627145.1 Eidolon dupreanum
TTATACAAATATTTAGAAACAATAAACTTTATTCCACATGCAGGTGGTAGGTTTCATCAGAGGGTTTCCTTGATGATGTCAAATAATTGTGAGACAGCATTGTATTAGAAACAGTGTGTTTTAAAGAGCTTCAAAGGTAATGCTAGTGATTTGTCTGAATAGATCTTTACCAGCCAGAAATGACTTTTAGGGGAAGAAAAAAAATGATATCAAAACTTTATTTATTTAGGCATAATATTTGACACAGGCTTTGTAGTGATCCAGATGAAACAAATAGCATAGGAAACACAGTTTATGATTTTTCATTATGTTTGGATACACTATTAAAACTTTCTTGCTGGTAAAATTCATCTCGCCGTTGTACCTATCAATACCAGCCTTCCAACGTTGTTACCATCAGCAATAAAACAGCGATCACAGATTCACAACTGCTTTATAAAGAGCTTATAAGCTTTTATTTGGTAATGCATTAAACGGATAGTGTGACTTTTTAAATATGTGTAGTGTGTGTGTGTGTGTTTTCCAGGAATTAGGATCAGAAGAGTTTTCCATGCTAAATGCCTGTGTTTGTTCACCACTTAAAAATCTAAGAAAAAAAACACATTACATAAAGGTATAAGAACACACTGTATAAAAGTATAAGTAGAAAACTTCTGAGAGGAAAAGTGAAAATGTCTGATGTTTTAAATCCCCAAGTAATTATTCAGTTGGTTCCAAACACAGATGTTTAAGGAGGGAGGTTAGTTTGATGCCTGGCACTTCTGCATGATTTTATTTTACTTCTCACTGTATGATAAAAGATAAATTTTAACTCACTTAAATCCACAAAATGGGAAATTCATTTCACCTCATTTCTTTCAATGGAAACATCTCTATTATAATGTTCTTTTGTCGGGATCAAACTGAATTCTTAAAGGGATCATTTAATTCTACAGAGAATTGTGATACTGAGAATAAGGTCTCAGAATATGCAATCAAAAACTGCAATAACATAACTTAAATAAAATAACCTGTATTTTATTCAAAATTATATACTGCATTGGAGAAGTCCAAGTCGCAAATAGTCAATGCTCCAAATTTTTGTCTGAAAGTATGTTATTAGGAATTACGATAAAATTATATCTACCAAATTGTGTTATAAACAGTGTTTAGATTGCCAGGCACAGCCCCCAAATTAAATTTAATTTACAATATTATTGATATATTATATGGTTTTGTGAAGAAAGTGCAATGTGTTACCCTAGGCACAAAACATTTTAAAATAGAAATTAACTTTTAATTCATTTTGATCTTGGGTGCTCAAAGCAAAATGAATTCATTTAGATAAGTAAGAAGTGTCTGAGGATTTCTTTGGCTATTTTAAAGAAAAATTGTGACCTTTTCTAAATGCCTACTATGTGTCAAAAACACTATACTAGATGATTTACACTGTTATTTTAATTAGTCTTTAGATTAATTCCAAGAGGTATGTATTTTATCTCATTGTAAAGATGAGAAAATGTGCTATAGTAAGATAATTGCCTTAAGTGGTATATATGTAAAATTTTAAACCACATCTACCCATTGCTTATTTTCTGGACTTTGAGATTTTCTGATCTTTAGTGGTTTAGGACTCAGGATTTTTACAATGACTATTTTCACTTAAAACAATACCTTTTGTTCCCCCCCATGATAGTGATTCAGAAACACAGTCAGAGGACAATGAAAAAGGGGCACAGTGTCCTAGACTATGAAAAGAAGACCTGCCGTAATCATTCTCATCATCATCCTTACCTTTGCCATCATCTTTCACTGTCAAGGCTTTACTATATGTGAGACATTGTACAATGTTCTTTACACATATTATCTTATTTGATCTTATAAACAATTCTATGAAGTAGATCCAGCTATTATCCCTTTTTCACAGGAGAAACCAAAACCCTTAGTAGTTTAGTAATTGTTAGTCCTTTACATAGATAGGCTAAGTTCACAACCATTTTCATAGTTATTGAGTTAAAATGCCATTCCACCAACGTCCACATATTTGTTTTAAGTTCTGTTCTGTGTACCTTTATTAGTCTCTAAAGACTTCAACCCTAGAACTGATAATGGAATTTTTCAATTTTGCTGAGTCACTTGGATTTACTCTCTATTGTTATATCTCATACTTGGGATTTGCTTTCTAAGGAACCATCTGTCTATACTCCCATGTAGACTTTCCCTGAGGGTCTAGACCATGACTTGGTTTCAGATAGTGCATATTTCCTTATTGGAAGCTCCTAATGGTTATTTTCAATCAGATGACCAATAAGACCACCTAATGAAGACCAAAGTCATATTTTGGTTCATAAGTAGATAAGCAAAAAAAATAAATAAATAAAAAATAAAAGATCAAGGAAAAGAAAGCACTTTGAGGCAAGAACTTTAAATATAAAATTGCAAAACAAATCTAGGTTTGAGTTCTTAATTTATGACATTGTCAAAGCTGGTATTTCTGTACTTTAGCTTTCTCATTTGTAAGGAAAAAAGTAGAATAACAGTGTATTTCATTGATTCTAAGATGCACTTTTTTTCCCACATTTTAGCACCTATAAAATAAGAACATATATTACTATTAATGATGTAGCATAGTTTAATTTACAACATTTTCTATTTCTCAGTGGCACCTAAAATAATGCCTTAGAATTAATAGTAGCTTAGATATGATACAGTATAATATGTTTCTTAGCAATTATTACTTCAATTTTGTTTGACTCACTAACATCTAATTCTCCTCAGATAACTTAGTCTAAACAAATAATTTTACTCCCATTTCCTTTCATAGAGACATAACAGGGCAACTTCAGGAAAAGCTTTCTTCCCACCACAAAAACATCTTCCTGAATTTTGTCATGTGACTTTTAGAACAGCTACACACATCTCCTCCTCATATTCAGACTAAAACATTAGCAAAGGAGAACAGCCACAAGAACTACTAGAAGGCACAATTTATCATACCCAGAGCAATGCACTTCTTGCTATGTATGACAGTATACTTTTCTTCTTACTAATGAAACATAGACCATGGATAAGCAATGTTGTATATTGGGGAAAAGGATCCAGTGTTACACTATTGTAGATTAGGTGCCAATGCAATTGCATGTCGAGCCATTATCTTTGGAACTCTTTTTTTTTTTTAAATTATTTTATTTATTTTATTTTTTTTTAAGCAAGGCAACCCTTGTTTGATCTCACAGATTGCAAGGAACTTGTCAGTTTACAATCTCTTATTTTTTATTGTTTATGCCTACAGCACTGGTCTTCCTAGGTGGTCTCCCGTCCAAGTATTAACCAGGCCTGACCCTGCTTAGCTTCCGAGATCAGATGGGATCGGGCTTGTTCAGGGCAGCATTGCCATAGACTCTTTGGAACTCTTTAATAAACAGAAAAATGTATTTGGAAATTATATTTATCATATTTTTATACTCATCATATTTGCACTAGAAAACAATTAGAAAAATAGATGATAGGGCCAATGTTTTAAGTGATTCTGAGATAATACTAAATAAAAACAAGAGCTCTAGAGTTAAATTGCCTGGGTTTATAATTTAGTTTCCACTCTGCCAGCCTCAGTTTTATCATCTATATAAGAAGTAATGCTGATGCTTCTCATCACAGTTCTTGTGAGAATACAGTGGGTTAAGACATGTGACACATGCAACAACGTACCTGACTCATATTAAGTGCTCATAAATGCTTACTGGTATTACTATTAAATGAAATATAATTTATGTTTTAGTCTGCATTACTGAAAATTACTTCCATGTTTGTCAGGAGGACAACTTAATATACTGAAGCAGGAAAAAGTTTTAGGTTTAGTTGGTAGCAATAAAATATGTTGTCAATGATTTAAAAGAGACATTGGGAGAAACAGAAATATGCAATATCTGTTTTCCTATAACCACAAGGATGAGCCATGAATACATTTGGAGTTTTATTAGATAAAGAATAGTCTTAATGATATTAAATTGTATAGATACCACTCATGTTTCAGTTATAGTTACCTCCTTCCACATGTTAATGATATTACAAATTGATAAGCTATATGAAGATAAATTAAACAGTAATTAAGAGCTGAACAAAATAGGATCTAGATCTTTCCATCTTAGGATAAGATCTGGATGTATGACGGGAAGGGTTTTCACAGGGAACAAAGGATAAAATTACAAGTGCATTAGTCCTTATGCCTCTTCACATGTTATTATTCTCCTCTAGATTATCTCCAGTTCACCTATAAAGTGACACTTTGTTTTTTAAATAATAGGAATTACTGAGTTTTCCTGTACAAAATTTATTGGACCCTGCAGAATTCTTGCCTTACTTGCAGATATAATATAGTGTAAGTGAACTATTCACAAATACCATTTTTTAAAATCGGAAATACCTTTATATTATGGGATTTTTTTTTCTGCATGAAAGGAAACCCCCAAAAATAAAATTAGGTAGAATCCTTTCTTCTGCTGTGGTAGTTATTGAGATGAGATGAGATGAGATGAGATGAGATGAGATGAGATGAGATGAGATGAGAGAGAGAGATTAATTATGATTTAAATGCCAATGTGTGGTAGGTACCCCACTGTTAAGATTGCTCTGCCTGCCCCTGCTACCATTGAGAAGGACTAAATTGATTATAAAAAAATTAGACTCAGTTGAAAGGAGAGTATGAAGTTATTAAAAATATGGAACTTGCTAATAGTTAATTTGAAAAATCTGGTGAGGGTTAGTTGACAATACTATTATGACTGTTGGATGGATTTTAAATTACATATAAATAGATATTTACTATATTTATTTCAGCCTTTTATGCTTTGTATGTGTGTGTTTTTTTTTTTTTTAAGTTCAAGGTATAACTTTATAGGTGAACTGAAGATAATCTAGAGGAGAATATTATCATGTGAAGAGACATTAAGAAAGTGGGGAGAACCAGTGACTGTTGAGATCTGAACAATAAAATTTTGGGTCATAACAGAATGGCTCAAATATTTGAAATGATATCACCCATAAGTCCTAAATATATATTTTATTGCTATCAAAAATAAAAATATTAATTTTAAATCACAGAGAGTCATATTCCGCTTCAATATTTTAAAAATTTTAAAAATCAACAACTTTTTCATGAGCTATTTAAGAAAGTGCAAAGCATCTTCCTTATCAGTGAACTTACTTAAGCAGAAGCTCGATGCCATCTGCCAGAATAGCTGTAGAAAGCATTTCTACATTAGTGTGGGATGTTGGAAGAGATGACATTGTATGTCCTTTCTGACTCTAGGTAAATGATCCATGTTTACTGAGTGTCTGTAACTTGCAAGGTGTTACACTAGGTTTGGAAATGCAGAGATAAAGGCTACAAGCCCACAAGAAGCTTTAGTCTATATATTAAGCCGGGTCATTCAGTAAAATTCTAAAATGATAGAGTGACACACAATGCTATGGGAGGAGCACAGAGGGGGGACAGAATCTTGAGAGGTAATAGAGGAGATGATGTGATGAGACATGAAGGATATACAGGAAACAGTAGGTGAAAAAAGAGAAGAGAGATATTCTATAATTCTATTTATTATGTATGTGTAATATATTCTTATTTTTTTTTTCACCTGGTATTAGAGAAGGAGCAAGAATATAAGAACAAGTACTGTCTATATCACAGTTACCTTGAATTCTATGTATGCAGTTGCCCTAAATTGAATTCAAGTGCCATTAAAAAAATAAATAGTAAAAAATACAAATGTCAGCAGCTTTTCAGCTCACCAGCCACAGGGGGAAGTATGTAAATAAAATCCTGCTAAATAATTGCTTTTCTTAGAGCACTGAAGTTTAGAAACAACAAATTTAAGTAACCTTGTTATCTTGTCCAATTAAAAAAAATTCTCAATAGTTAACAATTTTCTATGCATCTCAGTTGCCATCCCTTCCTCCCCCCCCCCAAAAAAAAAAGTCTTTGTGAAATTCCTTAGGAATGTGAGAATAATAGCATGAGATCACTTTATGGCAGGTGTAGCAAATAAAATATTCTAATGAGTCCTTCTATAGAGTGAATTAAGTTGAGAAGTATGGCTTATAAATTCGTTAGTAATATAGCAGAGTAGATCTCGACTTCTATAGAGCTGTCATTTCAGATATTTTATTAGAGAATAAAAATGAGTTTAGAAAATATGATGAGAGAAGATAACCCTCAATGATCCTCACTTCCTACAAGTCACAGCCTTGTGTAGCTTCTTCTGCATAGTGAATAGGGCTGGTCTGTGTTGCAATTAGAATATTGTGACATCTGAGGCTAGGTCATAAAAGACACTGGGGCTCCTGCCTTCCTCTTTTAGATCACTTGCTTTGGGGAAAGCCATCTGCCATGTTATGAGGACACTCAAGCTGCCCTGTGGAGAGATACTCTAGGCAGGGAACTGAAGCCTCCTGCTCGCAGTCTTATGAGTGAGCCAAATTGGAAGTAAAAGTTCCAGCCCTGCCAAGCCTTCAAGTGACTGCAGTCCCAGGTGACAATTTGACAACATCACCATGGAGACACTGTGGCAGAACCAACCAGCTAAGCTGCTCCTACATTCCATACCCCCCAAAAATGTAAGATTATAAATGCTTGTGGCTGCTACTGTAACACCTTCCTTGAATTACATATTATAAAGTTTGCCAGTTTGAATTGTCCAATTCAGTGGTTCCAAACATATTTACAAAGTTGTGCAACTATTTCTATAATGTAATTTTACATTTTCATTATCCTAAAAATAAGCACTTATCCAACATCTGTTATGCCCAACACCTAGACACACCCCTACCCCTACTTCCCACAACCACTGACCTACCTCTGTCTCTATGTGTTTACCTATTATCGACATTTTATATAAGTGGAATATGATAAATAATATAATATGCTGTCTTTTGTGTCAGACTTATTTCACTTAAGAAAATATTTGGAGGGTTATCCATGTTGTAGTATGTATTATTCCTCCTTTTTTTTCCTAAATTATATCCCACTGTATGGATAAACTGTACTATATTTTATTTATGTGTTAATCAGTTGATGGATATGTGAATTGTTTCCTTTTTACAGCTATTGAAAATAACGCTGCTTTGGTTATTAATTTATAAGTTGTTTAGTGGACATATGTTCTCATTTCTCCTGAGTGTATGTCTATGGATAAAATTGCTGGGTCACATGTAACTCTATATTTAATATCCTGAGGAAGTGCCAGTCTGTTTTTCAAAGTGACTGCACCATTTTACATTCCCACCAGCAGTATGTGCTGGTTCCTATAATAAAACTTACCTGCCTTTTGAAACTTGCTATCCTAGTGATGTCAGGTGGTATCTCACTGTGGTTTTGACTTACATTTCCCTAATGACTAAGCATGCTGAGCTACTTTCTGTGGTTATTAGCCAATCGTTTATGTTCTTTGGGCACACAACTATTCAAATTGACCATTTTTAAAAAGTGGGACATCGACCTTATTATTTAGTTGTTGATTATTTTAAGACCTAAATTTAAAGTAATTCAATACATGGTAAATGGCAACTAATGCAAGCAATATGTCTATACTTTCTTATAAAAATATGATTTTAATACATTTTAACTGATGAGAAGGAAAACATGCCAATGTTTTCTTGAGGAAAAAATGACATTACTATATTCTTAGTCTTGAGGTTCATAAATATATAGTTCTGGTACAAAAAGAAAATTTCATCAGAAATAAGAAATGAAAATATAATTCAAATTCATGTGCTCAACTAATTATTATAGTAATGATTATTAGTGATCTAAGAAAGATATTAAGCCTTATTATCAACCAAAACAATTTTCTCCTGCAACATAAGAAATAAATTAAAATGCCATAATTTCTTTTCAATTCCCTTCTTCTGGGCATTCCTTTGCTTATATGAAATAAAAAAAAAATAGCATAAAACAGAGAACTGCCTCTCATAATACTTTTAAAACACATGCAACAAACTCATGATTTTTTCTCAAAGTTATCATTCAAAATGAGATAATTTGGAATAGCATAAATTATTTGATGGATGGGTACACATCATATTCAGATTTAGGTGCCAGATTAAGTGTTTTGCAAACCTCTACTGCTATTTGGGTTTAAAGAAAAAAAAATCATTCTGTATGATTTTAAAAAGTTTCTATAGAATTTTTTGCTTTTATCTCATTGATGTAGTCCCTACAATGGATTATAAATATTGATAATAAAGGTTAGATGGCCTAAAATGAGAATATAAAGTAAATGAAAATGTGTTCTATGGTAACATCAGCAACTATTTATGTAGTTTTATTTTATTTCTCTTAACATATATGAAAGACCCTGAAAATTCTGCCATCACATCCAAGGGACTTAAACATTTATTAACTATAATATCTCTTAACTATTTTATTTTTAATGTTACTTCTACTTTTCTAGACCTATTACAAAAAAAAAATCCATTTACTCGATTGTTCTCATTGTCTATTATAAATAACAGTTTAACTCAGCAAACATACTCCCACATGCTTTCAATCTAAAATTAGCAATGACATATTCAGAAAAAATGGCAATAATGATTGTATTTATTTTAAATAAAAAGTTACTAAAAGTATCTTTAATAGTTAATAATATCTGAATGAACAGAAAGATATAAATTCCAGGGGTTGATGATATTATAAAGATCTCCTAAGCTCTATCTAAAGGTACCTTGTGATAAGTGTGACAATAAATTATCATTATTTAGTGAAAGATCAAATGTAAGCAACACAATAAAGCCTCTTTATTATAGATATATGAATTCAAAAGACAGTTCTATAAATGAAAAGAAATTGGCTGTGTGATATTTGTTTTGAGTGTTTTCATGATTTGTGGTGCAAGAATCACTTTTCAGTGAATTATGGTAGAATTTTTTTTCCTTTTATGGAGATATTAGTATACTGGTATTAGATTTTGCTCCAGCTGCTTATACATTATCCAAATATTTCCTTTTCAGCATTTTGAAAGTGCCCAAAATGTAAAAGTAACTTATATACTGAAGTATGATGGAGAAACTCCATTTTACTTCTATTCATGCTAAATTAGTTAATGCATTTTCTATGCTCTTTCACTGAAGGTGAATTTTTATGGATTGTCCTATGATTGTGTGTAGCAAGTCTTATAAACTGAAAGAAATTTAGATTGTCTTTGCAATTTTACAGATTATTTCTAAACTTAAAAATCTCTGTTGACAATGAGATAAAACAATAGGGTTTAGTGACTAATTTTTTTCCTACATAAGCAAGATAATTTGTCAGTTTTAAGCATCCCCTTCACTCTGATCATCTTTTATATAATATTTTTTTCCCTTCTGTAAAACGTACACGTGTATTAATTGCCAAAAGCAAAACTTCGTATAGTGGTCTAAATGGCTCTGACTGAACATCATGCGCACTCTCTGCTATTTGGCTTCAGCAACACTGGCTTTCAAACGGCTCTTAAAATATCTTTTTTTTTTTTTTTTCCAAATTAGAGAAATTTCTGTAAGGAAGACTCTACATCTAGGTCTTCTTTAGCATTTATGTCTCAGGTTAGCTTAAGTATCATTTTCTTGTAGAGGCCTTGTTACCCACTTAAATAAATCCTCTGCTTCCATTCAATCACAGTACCATATTTATTTCCTTCATAGCAGTTATCGATATCTACGATGATTATTTTCATGATTTTGTTTTGTGATTCTCTACATCCCCAACTCAAACACAAGCTATGTGAGGGCAAGGGCTTTGTCTGTTTGGTTCTTACTTGTAGCACAGGTAGAATGGGAAATATTTGTTGAATGAATAAAACAAGTTTATGCAAATAACTTCATTGTAGCTAAGGTTCTTTGAACTGATATGATCTGTATACTACAAGAGTCAATTCCTCAATGATTTTCCAGTTTTAAGGCCAACTAAGTGATACATGTTTTTCAAGGTAGGAGAAGAAAGAGGGATGTTTCAGAGAGCTTCTTAAAAAATGCAACTGATATAATAAAGGTAAAATGAATAATCTTTAAACCCTATATATTTCAACAGTTGTTTTCCTTAAAAATTGAACCTATCTTTTAAATATTTTACACATGCCTAAATGCAACATGTAGATTTTAATAAAAATGTTACAAAAAAATTCTAATACAAGTTACCCTATAACAATGCTATTTGGGAAGAGTTAAAAAATGAAAGAAGAAAGCCTTTTTTTTTAAATAAGTAATTAAAGAAATAGATCCAATCATTTCTTTAAAAATTCTCATTGTATGAAGATGATAATTTATTTTTAGCTAAGAACTGAGGCTAATAACTTAGGAATCATCATTTTTTTTAAGTGCTAGCAGTGACATGAATATGAGTAAGCTTGAGTACATTATTAAATTTGTTCAGCTAGGCAGCAAGAATGGATTTAAAAGTTAAGGAGGTAAAGAGCTCTTCATGAAAAGTCAAGATATGTATATACATGTATCTATCAAGATATGCATTTCAAGTATTTTTTTCAAGACATCTAAATATAAAACCCAGAAGTTTAAAAATGATACCTGGAATTTAGAGATGTAAGAATTTATATACAAGATATCTAAAGGGACACGAATAGGAAGATAAAAAATGTAAATTCATGAGTTTTTATTAGACTGATTGTTGCAATCAGAAGCTGGACACTGTCCATTCATAACAAATCTGTTGGGAAAACTTCTCAGTCACCTAGGATTATTGGCTTCCCTTTTGTCAGGACAAAAAAAAAAAAAAGAAGAACATTTTCTTTCTAAATACACAGAGGTGAGAGAGAAGACAAAAAAAGAGATGAAAATAATTCAGGGTCAATATACCTCATTTCCTGTAAACAAAAACTTACTTGTGATTTTGTATAGTTTAAGAACTTTCCAAATTTAGTTACTCATTTCCTACTTGAAAACAAAACAAAACAAAACTGAGCTCTCTATTTGTTTTTCCTAACTTCTAAGAAGATCTCATTGAGTATGGTGTCATATAGTTTCCTTTGTACTGAGATTTATATAGAAGAATAAAAAACAAGGACAGAAATAGAGATTTTTGTATACTCTTTTGGTCATCCCTCCACATAACAGGGTAAATAGTTCTAGAAATAAACAGATTAATTGATCTGCTTTGTGTATGCAAAAGAGAAAAGAAAATGATTTAGGGTCTGCTTTTTCTGGGTCCTAAGCATTCTTTTTTCAATTAAGAACATAAAATATCCAATGGAAACACACCACTCATCCTCTCTCAGTACACCTCCCCCTAATCCTTTCTTTTTAATCCTCATGCCTCTTCTCCTCCTAGCACTGATTGTAGGATGTGGCCCACTGGAGAGTTAAATTAAAACAAAAAGCAAAGTAGAAAGTCATAAAAAAGTATTTAATGGTTCTTTGCTTAAAAGAAAATGCATGGTTAACTGTTGGAAAAAAAAATCCTTTCCAGGCTCTTAAAATTTACAATTGCTGCATGGTTTTAAACTCAATTAGATGAGAAGACTTAATAGACACATGCAACTTTAATGGTGTGAGATGCCCCAATATTCTTTCTACATGTATTGAGAAAAATACAGCAGTATTTTATTAAACATATTAAATGATCATATTTTTTTAAGCCTTATCATATGTTTTCTTTTTTCCATTTTATTCAGTCTTTCAGCTTTGTCTAATGACAAATAGGTTTTTAAGTAACCTTAATAAGGAGAAAAACCTTACTAATAAAATTGAAATTTAAATGAATTTCTTAGACTGGATAATGAAAATGGTACCAATCTCAGGGCATATGAAGTAAGCATTCACAACATTCTAGCAGTACAGCAATGAAAATTATTACATTGACTAATAAAGAAGAAACATATTTATAGAGAAAAATCACAGATCCAAGATGGTACTACCAAGTCAGGAAGTTCTAGGACGAAGTACAAGTTTACAAAGGAAAGAATTAAAGTTAAAGGTTAAACGACAATTCTAGTCAGAAAATTTGGATGTTTCATTATATAATGTCAGGCAAAGTGAAGTTTAATGTATGTATTCTTTTTGCCCTTGGTTCCTGAAATTGAAGCAGGTTGAAAAGAGCAGATCTTGGATGTAAACAAACATTTGTAAAGCATGCAAACAAGTGAGGCCAAAACATGTAAAAACTATTGTCTGACTATTGGAAAACAAGAGTTAAAATGCACTGAAATCGCAATTAACTCCTTTAGTTAATGTTAGGGAAAGCAACAGGGACTGGTAGGGACCACAGCTAACTGGAGAGCATCTGCCCAGTCCCATCTGTTCCACAGGCTTACTTTATCCTCACAGCCTAAAAAATGTGGGACCAGTGATGCCAAACCTTCAGATTTCTCAGAAGTCATAAATATGGATTTTTATGTGAAATTTCTGACCATGATCTCAATGGTTGCTCAGTTATAAAAAGGACATTTTTGTGAGCAAAACAA
>JAQQSQ010001521.1:0-12422 GCA_028627145.1 Eidolon dupreanum
GCTTTTTTGCTCATCCACGTTTGTTTCCATGACAACTTGGTATTTGTAAGTAAAAATAAAACACTTCGAATCCGGTTAAGAGGTCTCGTGCTTGGCTTCGCTTCCCCGCTAAGCCCACCCCAGGGCCCTGGGAGCCCCGGAGGCGGGCCCTCCGCTTCCGTGGCGGCTTCCAGAACCCGCAGTGCGCACCTCTGAAGGGTGCTCTGAAGCGGGGACGGTCACATTCCTCACGGTCAGGAGTCACTCGGGGGGACCCTCGGGGGGGCCGGGGCGAGGATGGATGAAGTGATGAGATGTGTCTCTCCAGGCTCAAAGCCAGGGCCCAGGTGCCCCCCAATATTCTCAGTGGTGGGAGGGGTGCGATCCTCCACCTGGGGTGGCCCCCAGGGATGAGCTGTGGCAGCCTGGAGCAGCCACGTGCACCCCTCGGGCTCGGGCCCCCACGTGCTCCCTGGACCGGGCCCCGTCCAGCTCCGACGCCCTGACTTGTGTGAGGGGTGCCGTGGGGGTGGCACATTGCTGTGTGGGGCAGCGCTGAGGTGCCGTGCTGTCCTCCGAGCCTGTCACCGTAGGGATACTGCCGGGCAGGCACTTCGCAAGCGCTGAACGCGTGAATGCGGAGTGAGCGTTCGGGGAGTACCCCTGCTGCCGGTCTCCGCCTTCCTGTCCCCAGAGAAGCTGGCTGTCCCTGTCACAGGGCGCCATCTGCTGGGAAGTCTCGCCACTACCACCCACCGTCACCATGGAAACGTGAGCACCCTCCCGCACTCTGCCTCCGGAGGGACCCCTTCTGGCTCACTGTTTTGGGGACAAGACAGAGACCAAGGGACCCCTGACCCAAATAAGCTCGGCAAAGCAAGGGCACACGGCAGCCTGGCCTCAGAGCGGAAGGGCCTGGGCCAGGTGAAGACAAGAGGAAGCCACCTGGGGACATCGGAAAGGGTGGGGGCTCTGTGTGACGATGGCTTCCTGGGGGCCTCGGTCAACACGATTTTACATTTTCAACAAAAGAGGGGGTGCCTAAACGTTAGATTCACTACGAATCACTTCTGCATCTTCCTAAGACTTTGTGGCTGTAACGTCACAGGTCACCGATGATGCTCCAAGCCTCGTGTCCCAGTGTGGCCAGCCGTGCAATCCTTTATGACCAGCACAGGAGCCCAGGGGACAGCAAGGGCTCTCATGACGCCTCCATGCGCAGTTGTCACACATGCTGTAGGCTGGGCACCGCCTGCTTCAAAGTGAGCGTGGAAATGACATTTACTAAGAACAATGACGAAATAAACGGTGGAGGGAAAAGTGAGTGGGGTCAGCCACTGGCGACGCTGTGACCCTGGGGAAGGTGGTGACCGTGACGGATGGGGCGAGCCTGGTGCGTGGCGGCCACAGGTGGGTGGTGAGTAGGGCGGTCCCACCTCTGGCTCTTCCGAGGACCTGGGGTCTCAGGAGAGCAGCTGAGAACAACGGGCCCTCCCAAAGACCCCGGGGGCCGTGGGCGGGCTGGGCAAGGTCAGGGGATGCAGAGGCCCGAGGCACAGGGACTTGGGAGGGGCAGGGTCCTGGTCGCTGTCCTGTCCTCTCATCACCAGGCACAAGACTGGACGCAAGCTTGGTGCTGGCTCCGCGCCCGCCGCCTGGCTTGTCCCTGTCTCCCGTGCGTCACACGGCCACTCGCTCGAGGCTGCTCTGGCTGGTGGTGGGTCCGAGCCCGGTTCCGACCCTCTGTGACCAGCAGCCCCGGGCTCTGGGCGGGGAGACCACTGACGGGGTCTGTCCAGACGGGGCTGACCCGGGCCACCCTCCCCGTCCACAGGCGGCACCCAGTGCAGCCACACGGTGTCACGGGGAGCTCGGGGCTGCGTCACTGTGCCCATCGCTCCTCCACACGCGGTGTGCGTCTGGGGACCACCGCCTCCCCCCGTGGGGCACCCTCCCGCCGCCCGGCTCCCTTCAGGCCTGCCGGAAGCCCCCAAGTGTGGAAGCGCAATTCCGATGGGCGCCATTGGCTGACACAGGAGCCTGCCAAGGGGGTGCCCTCGGCCCCTCAGCGGCTTGGCCCACGCCAAACCCCTCACACCTTCCAGTCCACGGGGAGGTGCCCGCCTGCCACAAGCACACCCACCACGAAGCCACCGCCTGATGCGCTCCCGTCACGCAGCAGCGGCCCGGCCCACGAACCTGTCTACCCGACACCTGGGGTGACGTGGGCCATCTCCGAGGGTCCATCAGTCATTGCCAAGGCCAGGTCTCAGACAGGGAGGGACTGACCCGTGGAACGTGGACTAAAATGGAGGAAGATGGCTTGGCTTTAAGGATTGGGTATTTCCAGGTTCTAACTTAGGTTTAAAAATTCCACCAAATCGGATCTGAGAAATTAACCACCTCCTTCTCACTTAGCACTGGCGAGGACAGCGGTAGACGTGGGGTCCCCCCATGTACCATTTTGGTTGGCGAAGCGGCCGTGCTCTGGAGTGGAGCCGAGGGTCCCACTGAGGCCACCTGCCCGTGGGGGGTGGGGCCAACCCTCCCCCCTCCGCCACGGTCACCAGGACGAGGGTTTGTGCCACGTGGAGGCGCAACGCCCCAACTGGCCCTGGGCCGCGCGCCCTGTAACATGCTGCCCAGACCGCAGGTGACGAAGCAGCAACCGTGTGACACTCACTCCTGAGGGTTCTCTCATCCCATGAAGGACATGGAGCCCTCAGCGAGCTTCACGGTGCCCATCCAACTCCGGGGACAAAGGGACACGCACTCACCGGGCTGGCTGGCTGGGTGGTCTTACTTCACCAACTCCGTTTTGCTAACACTTCACAGACAAGAGAGCTGGGTTTCCGGGGAGGGGGACAGTGGTGGAGCCGGAGAGCCATCCACCTGGATGCCCACGCAGACGCCAAGGCAGGGCCAGGCCAGGGAGAGAGGGCCCACCACCGCACAGGTGTGCGCACGTGTGTGTGTGCATGTGTGTGTGTGCGCATGCGTGTGCACATCTGTGCGTACACCTAGCTTCTTGAACGAAATCCTTTTGACGATGTTTCCTGGAGTGCTTTATTTTTAAAACACCTTATTTTCAAAACAGATTATGGATAAGCCATTTGTAGCAACGTGAAAAAAGCTGATGATCCATTAAATGGACACAGCGCGGCCGCTGCGCTGGCGCCTGTGTGTCACGGGACGACGACAGACGTGCGGAAGATGGTGCTAGAAAGGCATCATACAGTGTTCAGGATACATGTTTCCTTCGAAAAACTGTGAATATGATTTATGCTTCAACTTTTTTTTAGGCAAGGCGACCCTTGGTTGACCTCACAGATCACAAGGACCTCGTCACCTTATAATCCCATGTATTTTCATTTTATGCCTACTGCCCCTGGTCTTCCCAGGTGGTCTCCCATCCAAGTACTAACCAGGCCCGACCCTGCTTAGCTTCCGAGGTCAGACGGCATTGGGCTTGTTCAGGGTGGCGTGGCCACAGACTATGCTTTAAAAAACTTAAGAAGCAACTATAACCCTCCCACTTCCACCACGAGAAAATGCACCGTGACGCCGTCTGCTCGGCTCACGCACGGACACACCTTCACGGGGGCCGTCAGCCAGGCAGCTGTTCCAAGGCCAATGGTGCACCGGAGGGAGCAAATCTGGGGGACCACTCCCGGGCTGTCCTGGGGGATGGGGCCGTGCTCGTCCACACGGGCGAGGTGGGACCGGGCCGGATCTCGGTGGTGAGACAAAAGCTGCGGCACACAGGCGGAAGCGGCAAAGTCTTTTTTATTGACACATCTTTCAAGTTACAATACAGTTCGCAACACAGTATTCAGTACGGAATCACACACACGATACACACAACAATACAATTTTTTCCAATTATGTCACTACTGTTCTTCACATCTATTCCCGGTAAGGGTGTGACAGTGACGAGCGCGACGTGAAGGCGGGTCAAACGGGGCCCATCATTTCCTGCAAACGTGAGTGCAGTGTGCTTGGCAGAAGACACGAAGTAGCTGAACCCCGAGGACAGCACCAGTCAGTCTCGGTTTGAACTCTCAAAGCACTCCCCACACCAGACCGGCGTCGGCCGCCCACACCCGCCGTGCGGCACACGCATTAGGTTAGGGAGGTCACAGTCAGCCAGAGCAGTGACACGGGTCTACGGGCCGGCACCTCCGAGTGGGGTAACAGGCACGCTAGCACTAACACTGAGCTCATGCACAGAGGTCCTGCAAAGCAGAGGGCAAAACAAAGGCTGGTTAATGGCACTGCCGACGCACGCTGCGGGCCGCCTCGCACGCCTGCGGTCGCGCTGCAAAGTAACAAACAGTCCAAGTGTTATTCTCGCCGACCAAGACCTGGGGAGCAAGTCACGAGTGAAAACCTGTCGAGGCAAAGGTTCAGAGGGGATCCAGTCGTCAGCGCGGTGTGACAACAGGCCACTCTCGGTCCCCGGAGCCGAATGCTATGTGTGACACTGGCCAAACGAGGAAGTCCGTCACCAAGAGGAGGCAGGCGGGGGGAGAGCACGCACACCCAGAGACGGCCGGGTGCCGGAGGGAGGGAGCTTGGGGGGCACTGCGGGGGGGGGGGGAGGGCTGTGTGCGCGGCGACAGTCCCAGAGGAGAGGCAGGGGAGGCCGGTGGGCCCTGGCCACCAGGACGGCAGGAGCGAGAGCGGCAACGCCCCAGAGAACTGGCTCGAAAATGGAAGCAAAATCAGGTCTGGGCCTTGCTGCTGTGGAACCTGCAAGTTAAACAGTGGAATGAGAGCCTGAGTTAGGGTCCTCCTGGAGAAGGGGGGATCCTGGGCCCCGCGCCTGCGGAAAGCAAAGCTGAATCATAAAGTTGCATGGTTATCTGCTCTCCGGTCGACAGCTGTGTGTGTGCAAAAACCTACATTACGAAGCTAAGGCAACACTGCAGACCACAGAACGTCCCCACAGCCCTGAGCAGTCGGCCTCCGCTGCGCGTGCCCTTCAATGGAAGCGTTTAAGACAGTCACGCTGAAAAGACAACACGGGGCCTACTTTCTAGAGTATGTTAGATGACTAAGTACAGAACGTCTGACAATAATACGTCTGTCCACCGTGGGACACAGTAAAATCTAAAAACTGCAGTTTCTTTTTCAAGGGCCCAGATTTTTTTACATACCTTTTAAAGTTTATAATAAAAGAAGACACCAACAGGAAGACCTTTACATTTTACTTGCTTAGAAGTAAAAGGAAAAAGCTACTTCTCCCTAACAACACCTGCCCTGGCTGTCCACCTCGACTACGACTCCCCACGAAAACGCGGCACAGCGAGGCGCCAGGATGTGTCCACCAACCTTCCTGGGGAAGGCGGGCCGCCCCGCACAAGGGCGGGGCCCGGCCGCCGTGGTTACCAGAGGTATACCTGGGATCCAATATGAATCAGCGGTCCGTTTTGGTTCCGGGACACAAAACCACAGGCACTTTGAGTGATGAAAAGTAAAACAGGTTGCAAACAAACCTTACACAAAATCCTTAGGATTTACTAGTAAACCAAGGCTACGCGCCTTTGGAAAAGTCTTATCTAAAATGTCCAAAGTGACACTTCATTCACAAGTTTTAAAAATAGTTGAAAAGGTTCATTGAAATGCTCATCGAATACAAAAAAAATATCTAAACTTTCCCCTAAATGGTCTATGCTCCTGAGGCCGCCTTCATGGGGCCTCTTCACATTCTCACCTCCCGCCCCCCATCCCATTAGTAAATTCCCTTTTAGAATATGCCACTTCAAAATTCCTAAAGAACCAAAAATACCCTTCTAGTATTTCCTCTCCCCCAAATACAAGTAAACGAACAAACAAATGGGAGGAGAGTCTATCTGAGGGAGGGAAGTGAACCCAGGGGCCCTGTAGGCAGGAAGGAAGCCAAACTAAGATGACCCCGAGAAGAGCACCAGGACAGCAAGGGAGCCCAGAGTCACCTGCGGAGGGCGGCACGGGCCCGAGCGCTCTGGGCGCTGGGCACGCGGTCTCTCCACAGTGCTAAGCGAGGGGCTCCGGGCTCCAGCGCACACCGCCCTCTCTCCAAACCTAACCCCTCACTGGGGCCCCTGTCAATAACTGTTCTGCGAGCACATAGAGCTTACCTTCAGTTAGACAACAGAAACAAAAACAAAATAAAGAGAACCAAACGAAAAACAAAAACCAAGACGAGAAGGAAGTGACAGCTTCTCCGAACCCGCTCTCCGTGTGAGCCAGGCCCGCCGAGTGCTGTCCGTGACAGGCCGACCCCTCCCATCCACAGCCAGAGCGGCCAGCGGACACCCCGAGGACCCCGTGCGCCCACCCGCCCGCATGCTTCTCAACTGGACGGCCTGACCTCCCTGGAGAGCCAGTGTGTTAGCAGACAAGTGGTTATCAGCATTTGTCACGACCCCTTCATTCTGCAGACCCCCGCCCGCTGCCCACCCTCATGCCCCTTCACCTCTCCCAGCCTCCCTCCAGCAGCAAAGACTTTCATTTGCAGAATTAAGCGAAATGCTGTTTGGAGAAAGAGCCCTGGGTGCAGGATCTAAGCTCTGTCACAATTCAGAAACGCGCAGAACCAAGTGTGAACAATCGTTTTTCCAAGATCTTTACAAATCATGATCAGGACGCCCCAGATTCAGAGTGGTTTTGGTGAAGCCCCTCCCCCGGCCACTCCCGTCCTGTCCCCTCCCCTCCCCTCCCCCATGAGGCCACAGGCACCTACTTAGGATGCTGCCTGTCCAGAAGAGGGACCCTCAACATCTCTTTCAGAAAAAAGAGACGAGATTTCTCCTTTAGAAGAGTATCAGCATCAGAGTTAAACAAACGTGGCCAGACCAACATAATGCAAGGTTACGCTCAGACAGGCAGCCAGGGAAACTGACTTTACAGCACAAAATCAAAACAAGATAACGCAGAAAGAAAAAGTGACTCCGTCCCACACAGTCACCCGCTGTATTACCTTATGGGATATACTGATATTTACTGGCTTCAAGTTTCTTGAATTTGTGAACAAATAATACACAGGTCAGGATAAATGTATTGACTTACTCCCATCTTTATAAAAATCGAATATACACACGAACACATCAACAATGATGGAACTGTATCCATTAAACTCTGATAAGACAACACAAAAGAACTAACAAGTAGCTAAGGTGTTGTTGAATTGAAAGCATTTCCAATAACACTTTAATTTGAAAAGATCTGTATTTACAGTGTGTCAAATGCCTCTGCGTCTCGTTTTAAATGCATGATAAAGAAAGAACAAAGATAATGGTTGCGACAGATCTTCCAAGCGGTCTCAGCTCACGGCGGTCTGATGTTACTGTGAGGAGGGCACCAAAGATGGAAATGACATGACCTCCTACTTCTGCTTCTTTCCTTCCCTGCAGCTTCCTCCAACAAAACTGACGTCTGTCCCTGGGCCGGGGCCCAACAGGCTCCGTCCCCGTGGCCGCGGCCGCTGCGGCCGGCAGCCTCGGGCGCTCTCGGCGGTGCTGTGGGAGACACCTGCTCGGGGACACAGCTCCAGAGGAAGCCAGCTGGGGTGTGCGCACAAACAGGTGCGCACGCACACGTCCCAGGCTCCCGCACGACGCTCAGACAGCGCCAGACGCAGGCCCAGGCGCAGCGTGCGGTGGGCGTGGAGCGAGCGCCCACGCGGGGCCCGTGCGCCCCGCCGACTGGAGAGGCGCAGGCTGACGCCGCTGGCGCAGGCAGCGGGCGCTCGGTCTCTACACCACGGCACGCTCAGACTCCTCCAGAAAGCGGCCAAAACGGGTTCGACTCATCTGATGGGACCACGAGTCCTCGTGCTGAGGGAGGGCTGGCAGCCTGGCCGCCGCCCCGAGCGGGGCGCTTCGGGACTGGGAGCCGCGGCCCCTGAACTTACCGCGTCGGCGCAGGTCTGCGGACGCCGCCCGGACCCTGTGCCTTTATGCAGCGCGCCTGTCTGTCTGTCTACCTGTGGAGAGTGGGCAGGGACAGCCCGCGCCAAGCAGCTGGGGGCACAGAGTGCCCCTCGCAGGCTGGTCACGGGCGCCCTGGAGGGTGTGCGGGTGTGCCCGAGGGGCGCCTGCGTGTCCCGGAACCGAGGTCTAAGAGCGGCCGCGGGCGGCCACCTTCGCTCTCCAGGCTCACTCTCGGCACACGCGACGCCCCGCTCCAGCCCTGGTCACCTAGTTGGGAAAAGGAACACAGAAGTTAACTGTGCAAACAAGCCCGAGCCCGCACGGCCTGGGACTTAGTCCCGCCGGGAGGCCGAGAGGCGGCAAGGGCGCCTGGCTGCACAGGGGACATCCTGGGGTCCCCGGCTAGCCAGAGGCACCGAGGGGCAACGTGCTCCTAGCTCCCTCGATTCTACAAGTGGGTCTGACGGGACGGCCTAGGTATCGAACACAGCAGGGAAGTCCGAGGGCAACCTGGCCACACACGCCAATGGCCAGTCCCTCAGAGCGACCCTGGACGGCGAGGCTCCCAAGGCCAGAGACAGAGTAAGGCACTTGTTTAGTGTTTGTCCAGAGCGACTGTCACTGAGGTTGCTTTGTGGGGAGCACGGGTGCCACTAAAGGAGCCGAGCCAGAATCACTCCCGCAGACGTGCGATGACACGTAACAGGCTCTGGGCTTCGCTGTCCCGGTAAGACAGCTAGCCCTCACACCTCACGCCACCGAGAGTCACTGCCACCGTGCACTCAGGTCTGCTGAAAGACAGCGCATCCTCGCTCAAAATGCCTTCAAAAAAAAAAGTTAAAACAATGATAACCAGCTTCCCAAAGAATGTCGTATGTCACAAAGCCAATGACATAAATATGCCACTTTGGACTGCATTTAGAGAGGAAAAAACTAAACAGGCCTGTTCAAGTGTTGGGCTTCCTCCGCCGGGCAGGGGTGCGGTGCACCCCGCCTTGCTAGGGAAGAGTCAAAAGGGGGTGGGCAGCCCCCTTGGGAACGAGGAGCACACAACTGGCACTTCTGGAGTCTTTACGAGAAGCAGAATCTGCCACACAACTGTCACCACCCCCTCACACCTGCTTTCCAGGAGATGCAACTGCCAATCACGGTCACCCAAATTTTCACCTGTTTGTACGAGTGCCTCTGGAGGGCTGGGAAGGTAACGCTCGTTATGCTGGGCTAAGAAAACGCGTCTAGCCTGCACTGAAGATAAGTGCAACCATTATCAAATATTCTTTGCTGTGAAAAATACTCAGGATCCGCGACGTGGACGCCCTTTCCTGAACCTAAGTCACTGTGGCCGGTCACACAGCGAGACCACGAGGAACGATGTCTACATGCATTGTGAGCACTTGGAAAACAAAAGGAAACAAAAACTGTAGTTCTGAGGTGACGACAGACTCTGAAGCTCTCTAACACCGGGCTCCGGCCGCCATGTCCCGCAGTTCGGCTCTTCCGGCGCCAACGCTGGCGGCCCGGCGCCCCGGCAACAGTTAGCAAGACTGCGCGGGAAGGGCCTCGGCTCGCGGGTCCCGCGCCGGCGGCGTCCTCGAGGACACTCCACAGCGTGTGTGCGGTGCAAGGTCAGCCCCCTGCCAGAGCTCACTCGACGATGAGGGCCACGTTTATGTGGGACAGGTCTACCATGTGCCTGCGGGGAGCGAGAGAGACAGCGGCCCTGAGTGAGCGCGCACGCCGGCGGCCGGCGGGTCCTCAGCAAGGAGAGCCTCGTAAGAGACAGGCGCCGAGGGACAGGGATGCCAAGCCGAGCCAGGACGTCTGCCCTCCGGGCAGTGCCGGGCGGACGTGTACCGCACGCGAAGCGACAGCGACTGGGACAGAGGACGGACAGAGGTCTTCCCGGCCCCCGCCCCCCGGAACCGCAGAGACGCCGCTACCTGTGGAATTTCTGCTGAAACGCTAACGCGTGGGCTGGTTCCTTAAACTTAGCTATGGCCTTCCGCTGCTGGGGAAGCATCTGTAAACTCTGCGGGGAAGAAAAGAGAAACGCGTTAATGTGAGGCCGTGCGCGGTGACACACGCACAGACGTACACGTTAGAGCTCGTACGGAATTCAGGGCCAGGCTGATGCTGGGTCAGCACCGAAACAAGGTAATTCTACTCCCTGACAATTCTTCTTACTTCTCCAGACCATGTATCCAACACACCGCTTCGGCAGGTCACCCCCCGGCCAGCACCATGCCCTCCGAGCCGGACACGGACACCCTCCGCCACCTGGCCGCACGGGCTGCCCGCTCCTCCCTCTGGACCGTCTCTGCGGCCCGGAGGCGCGTAGCTCTGGAGAGTCCCTTCCTGCTCTCACGCTTTCCTGTCAGGTGGCTTCCAGGGAATCGAGGCTCTGAAAAGACTACGCTTGAGACAAATGTTGTCTCGATCTCAGTAGTTACTGTGCCCTGTGCGTGATGAGAAATGAAGGCACGAGGCCTCGTTTCTACCATTTCCCGTATCATAAAGTGGTAAAACATCTGACGTGAGAAGACCTGCTTACTCGTACCTAGGTGGTTTAAACCTCGACTTGAGGAACTCTCAGTCTAGACGGCACAAGCTGCGATTCAATTCCTAAACCACAGGAAGGACCTGGGTCTCCGTCAACACGAGCGAGGGGAGGACGGTCCCCACGCCGGCTTCCTGACTGTTCCCCCTGCCGTGCCGCACCCTCTCGAAACACGAGCCCTATTTTCCAGATATAGAATTAAATTGCACAAATTGTCACTATTCAACCTATCAAAATGACAAATATTAGTGATTTCTTTGGGCGCAGAGGAAAAGACACTTTGCACAAAAAGCTACAAGCTTATTTGCGACCGGCGAATCGTGCTTTGAAAACCTGTCCTTCTACACACACGCCAGAAGCACATTTTCATATAAACGCCTAATTCACCCAGAACAGACCAAAGTTAAAATGTCTCAAGTCTGCACACCGACGCCCCACTACAGTTTAAGGGAATCACGACTTGAGAGCGACGTCGTCACCGGGCTGCAGTCCACAGCCACACGGAGAAAGCCTCTGAGCCCAAAGCTGAGCTACCGCGATTCTCCATGGTTAAAGGGCCTGAAGACACAAGCCCTCCCTAGGCCAGACGCCACCACCTGCTATCACACCACACGAACGCAAGGTGGCACCGCAGGCCCAAGGATCTTTTTCTCTTCAAATCGGGAAAGCAGAGTGGGACCAGGGTCTCTGGGCACCGTCCCTTTGAAATATATCTATATTGTCCTGTTCTAAGCAGCTTTTTAAAATTTACTGTCGACATCATTCCAACGCTGCAGAAGCTTGTTAGGCTGGTATGGCTCTGTAAAATTCAGAACCTTTGCATTTTGAGAATGCAGTGTTTAAATGTCTACACCCCCACTTAGAAGCATCCCGTGGGACCGCGACTGGCGAGAAACAAGAGCACACTGCTTTGTTCCCAGGGCGGACAGACAGGCCCTTGTGGAAGCACTACATTCATCGCTCCACTGGGACTTTTAAGGTGGCATGTGGGACCGACCCTTCCCCTTCATTTTAAGGGGAACTGATGTAACCTAGAAAAGGTCTTTCTCGTTTTCCTCTCTCTCTTTCTAATTAAAACAAGCCATTAAATAATCCAACACTGCTTCTGCTCAGATTTACTCGCCCTCAATCAAACTTTATTCATAACAGTGATCTCTAATACTCCTTCTTCAGAACAGAAAAAAAAAAGTGGAAAGAAAACAGGTCAACCAAGAGACCCGTAACTCTAAAATGCAAAATTCGACTTTTAAGATGGATAAGACCGAGGTGGGGTGGTTGAGCAATGGCTCCACGCCCATTTCTGCAACGCAGCCGCTGTACCCGCCTCAGGAGGGCCACGAAGAGCGAGTGGCACTGCCATTCAGACATGAACCTTGAAAACTGCCAACACCAGGGTGTCCACGAGAAGCGTCAGGACCACACACGAGGGAGCAACGCCCAGACCACTAGCAGGCCCCAGCGCTACCACTTCCCACCCCGACAGAGACGCCAGGACATGGGACCATGCCACCAGCCATCCTCGGGACTCACGCTAGGTTTTTTAAGTCCAGACTTCCTGCTAAACTGTGACTGACCCCCAATTCTCCACCACCCTTTGCCTGAGAATCTCAGCTCCGGATAACCACATTCTGGCACATCTAGAATTCTCTATCTTATGAATCCATCTTATGGTTAGCTGTCTGAAACGACTACCCTTGAACGTGAGCTTCATGCCCCTCCACGAGAAAGCAACTCTATGAAAAACAGAAGCCAAAGTTCTTGATGAACTTTTCACTTCCACACACACAAGAAACTCCACCTGACCCTCTCTCTAGGGATCCGAAAGGGAGGGTGAAGTGGTTATGGGTGTACGGAAGGGCGTTCATCCGTCACTCCTCACTTCTACGATGCTCAGCAGTAACGGAGACTTCAAACATTTTCGGGATGCGTTGCCTGTATCAACCCCAGCCTGCAAATGTTTCCTGCTCACT
>JAQQSQ010001522.1:0-12420 GCA_028627145.1 Eidolon dupreanum
CTCCACAGCCAGGGCTGACCACTGTCCCTGCCTGTCCATCCACCCTAACTCCTCACTCTCTTCTGGGCCTGCTGTTCACTGGGACCGACAGCTCACCTCTCTATTCATGGCCCTCCTGAACTGTCTGCATTCCCCACTGTCATCCAAATCAATATTAAAAAATGAGGTCAAGGACATGGTCAGGGACAAGAACTATCTGATAGAAGCAGGTAGAAGGATTCCTGGAGCCCACAAAGGGCTGGGAATATTTCATGTTCCTCCCAGCCAACTTTTATTTGCACCATTTTATTTGGGTTGGCTGGTTTCTTATCAGTGAGTTTTAAGAATTCTTTGTGTATTTGGATAACAGTCCTTCATCATATATGTGTTCTGCAAAGAATTTTACATTTTTCATTCTCTTAACAGTATCTCTCAAGAGTAGAAATTTATAATTTTTTATGAAGTCAACCTAACAATTTTTCTTTCACAGATCATGCCTTTGGTATTCAATCTAAAATTTATAACCAAACCCAAGGTCGTCTAGGTTTTCTCCTATGTTATCTTCTAGAAATTTATAGTTTTGCATTTACAATTAGGTTTATGATCCTAATTATGATTTAATTTTTTATGAAAGGTCTGTGTCAAGATTCATATTTTGCATGTGAGTATCCAGTTGTTGAACACTATTTGTTGAAAGGACAATCTTTTCTATATTGAATTGCCTTTGCCTCTTTGTCAAAGGTCAGTTGATTATTTGTATGGGTCTACCGCTGGGCTCTCTATTCTAGTTCATTGATCTATGTTTTCTTTCATCAATATATCATTGGTTTATAGTAAGTCTTAAAATTGGGTAGTATCAGTCCTCCAGCTTTGTTCTTTTTCCTCAATATCACGTTGGCTATTATGTGTTTTTTGCCTTTTCACGTAAACTTTAGAATCAGTTTGTTGACACCCACAAAATAACTTGCTGGGGCTTTGATTGGGGTTGTTATGAATCTATGATCAAGTTGGGTAGATACTACATCTTAATAATATCATCTTCCTTCTCATGAACATGGATATCTCTCCATTTATTTAGATCCTTGATTTCTTTCAGCAGAGTTATGTACATAGACTTGTACATATTTTGTTACATGATTTTTAAGTACTTCATTTGGGGAATGCTAATGTAAATAGTATTGTGTTTTTAACTTCAAATTCCAATTCTTCATTGCTGGTATATAGCAATATATATAACAATTGACTTTTAACATTACCTTATATCCTGAAACCTTGCTATAATACCATGTTAGTCCCAGGAATTAGTTTGTTTTTGTCTGTTCTGTGATTTGTACTTTATTCCCTTTTAAAAAATTTAATTCCTTTTTTATTGCTGAGAAGTATTCCACTATAATGAGGATAGTCTCCTGTTTTGTTCTAAAAGCTTAATAGTGTCAATACCCACATTTCACATAAATACATCTTGAATTAATTTTTGTGTATAATGTAAATAGGGGCCAAGTTTCACTTTTCCACATACACTTATCTTATTGGTCCAGCACCATTTATTAGAAAGGCCACCGGTTCAATATCAGTGACATTATTGTCATAAATCAAGTGATTCTGTAATTTTTGAATCTATATCTAGACTCCGTTCCATTCTTTTTATCTTTGTGTACATCTTGTCCCAGTATTGCACTGTCTTAATTATTATTATTCTATAGTAAGTCTTAAAATTGGAAAGGATAATTTCTCCATCTTTGTTCTTTTTTCTCTAGATTGTTTTCATATTAACTTTAGAATAAAAATGTCAATTTCTGCAAAAAGTAAGACTGCTGGGATTTGGATTGTATGATCTATAAATCAATATGGGGAGAAACGATATCTTTACCGTCCACATTTCTTTCAGAAATGTTTCGTAGTTTTTGGTGTAAAGACCTTGCACACCTTTCATTAAATTTATGTCTCATGTTTGATTTTTTTAATTCTTCAGCCAACAGTGTTATGTTTATTTTCCAATCATTGCTAGATATTTAGAAGTACAATATTTTTTGTATATTGATTTTGTATCTCACAGCCTTGATAAATTAACATATTCCTGTGTTAGTAGACTACTGAGGCTTTTCTATGTGCATAATCAAGTCACCCATGAATAAAGTGGGCTTATTTCTACCTGAGCCTAGCTTCCTCTAGAGTCCCACAATTCCCTGGGTCTCCACCAAAGGGAACCCTGGTACTCCCTTTAGCACCTGCTGGGAGGAGCTGGGCAGTATGGGGAGGGGAGGGGGATGTCTCCTCCACCCACTGCTTACCTGTCCACTGGGTCAGAAGCACGGAGCCTGGGTCTGACTGGGACCACAGGCCTGGGGCTATGACCATCTGAGGATCAAGGCAGGCCCTGCGGGGGTTGGCATGGGGTGAGAACAGGGTGGACTGGGAGTGCTGGGTTAGCAGACTCCTGAGTGTGACCATGGTAAGTGATTGTAACGCCTGCCCCCCCAACCTCAGATTCCCATCAGAAGACACTGAGCTGGTCCAGAGTCAGGGCCGCTGCAATGATTCTTCCTTCAGGTCCAGCATGTATCCTGTGCCCTGGGTGCCCTTTCAGGAGGAGAGAGGAAGTCATGGATCAAGGGTTAGAGGGAGGGAAAGTGGATCCAGGCTCTGTGCAGAGGTAGCAATGAAGTTGCAGTCCCACCCCAGCCTACTATGACAGCTTGCAGCCAAAACCTGTGCACCTCGCAGACAAGAAGCCCTCCTGAGTCATCCTGGGTTCAGAGTGGGGTGAGTACCAAGATGCCAGGGAGTTAGGGAGCCCCCATCCTCCACCTTGCCCCTCTGGGCTCACTTGGCAGGCATCCCCAGACCCCTGGGCCAGGGTAGTCCTGGCTACAGGTCTCTGTGTTCACAGTGATGGACTTCTGCCTCCTGCAGGATGTATGGGGGCTGCAGAGATTCTAGGGGGACAGGCTGCAGGAGAAGTAGGTAACCAGCCCTTTACTGTAGGAGTTGCCCAGAAATAAACCCTCACACGGTGACCTTACACATGTGGATCATATGCTGAGACTTTGGTGATTTAATATAAAGCTGCAATAATCAAGAGAGTGTGGCATTAGTATAGAATAATGTATAGATCAATGAAACAATAGTCCAGAAAGAGACTCACATAAATGACCAATTATTTTTAAGAGAGAAACTTTCATAAGTTTCTGGAACAATTGTGTAATCTGTGTAGGAAAAAACATAAGCCTTGATACTTGCCTCATAATACACACAAAAAATCAGTTCAGAATGGATCATAGATTTAAATGTAGATGTTAAAACTATAAAAGATCTAGGAGAAACCACGGCAGAAAATCTTCACAACCTGAAGGAATGCAGAGGGGACTAAGAAAAGAAAAACATGATAAATAGGACTTTATCAAAATTTAAAACTTATACCGAGTGACACTATTAAGATAATGAAAGTACAGTCTACTGACTGGAAGAAAAATATTTGCAATACATGTATCTCGTAAAGGGCTTGCATTCAAATTAAGGAAGGAGGAAAGGAAGGGATGGAGGGAGGGAAGGAGGAAAGGATAAAAAGAAAAAAATTAATAACTCACAAGAAGACACTCAATCTAATTAAAAAGTGGATAACAGATTTGTGCTGACAGTTCATCAGAGAAGTTGTGTGAATGACCAGGAAGCTCATGACAAGATGTTCATCTTGCTTACTCATCAAGAAACTGCAGATGAGAAGGGACACTGCTATATATCCACTGAAATGTCTACAATGTTTCAGGCTCTTCCCACTCTTCTTCCTCTCCCTCCCTTTCCTTCTGAACCAAGCAGCCCAAAGCCTAGAGTAGGTGAGGTCTGGTAGGTGCCTGGTTGGGAGTGGTGCTGGGGGCTTTGCTGGCCCAAGTTGGGGTCAGAGTCTACTGGTGGGGAATTGGCCAAATAATTCAATGAATTAAGAATGGGAATCAGGTCTTACATGCCCTAGAGGGCAGGCCAATATGGAGAGGAAGAAACTGAAATAAACTCTGTGGTATGGGATTGGGATTGGGATCGAGAAGGCTCACATTTCAATATAAATACAGAATTATAGATGTGGCGTGTATGTGTGCATGTACATATACTACTATGTCCATGCATGTACTCTCTGTGTGTGCATTGTGTACACACGTGTGTATGTATATGTGTGTTCACATGTGTCTCTTGTGTGTGTGTGTGCATATGTGTGAATGTGCATGTGTGCACACACATTCCCTAGTTCTGTCCCAGTGAAACCCTAGAGCAAGCAGCAGCACCTTCAACTGGATTTTGGGTCTGAATACAGTTTGCCCCTGAAAGGAGCTGGGTCCCCTGGAGAAGTGACAGGAACAGGAAAGTACAGAGGGGCTGGAAATAACCTTGTGCACAGAAATAAAGAGAGGTGAAGACCTTCACAAAAAGACTTAAACAATGATGTTCACAGAAGCTTTATTTCTAAGAATCCAGACAGAAAACAACCAGAAGTCCATCAATGGGTGAATGGAGAAACATTGTGGTACGTTCCTGCAATGGGGTACTACCTGGCAATTAAAAGGAATACAAGTGAACTTCCCATCAAGATGGCAACACTGTGCTTGCCTCCTCTCATTATCACATCAAAATTATAACTAACTTATAGAACAATCACCTTTGAAAACCATGTAAAGATTAGCTGAACAGAACTCTTATAACTTAAGATATCAAGAAGAAGCCACATCGAGACTGGTAGGAGGGGTGGAGACCCAAAACGAGCTGGTCCCACACTCACATGTGGCAGTTAAGAATAGGGAGGGTTATCTTGAATGCAGAGGTCCCACCCTAAGGAGCAAGAGTTCCTAGCCCCACAGTGAGATCCACAGCCCAGACCACCAGCGCCAGGTAGAGGAGTCCCCATAACAACTGATGAAAATCAGCGAGGATTTCTGTCCAGGTGAGATGGAGGGCTGTTGGAATCCCAGGCATTCCTCTTAAAGGACCCATCCATGGAGTTACTCACTGACGGACTCACTTGCTCTGAGCCCCAGCACTGGGGCAGCAGCTCAAAAAGTGCCAGGGAAGAACTGAACTATCTGGCTTCAGGACACAGAAAGGAAGGGCAACTCATACCAGGACCAAACTGCTGGCAGCCACCTTTGTCTCTGTGTTTAGCCCTTCCCCCACAAAGCCTGAAGGTGGGCACCAAATCTGAGTCTCCAACAAACTTGCCCCACCCTAATGACTCCCTGAGAACCTACCCCATCCAACTCATGCACAGGCTGGAACTTTATTCAGCAGCTATTACAAGCAGCCATCCTCAGTCCACATTGTGGACTTCCCTGAATTCTCAGAAAGGTCCACAACCCCTAACAACCAGTGCTTGGCCTCAGTGTTCCTTGCACCTCTTTCTAAGCTCCCTAAGCAGCCTCAGTTTGTAGCATTGCCTCTCCCAGGCTCTTCCAAGCCCAGTACAGGCAGGTAACAACTGCTGTTTAATTCATGTAAGGTGGTGCTGGGCCTGACACTGGCAACAGCTGACCTGGACCTACACCAAAGCCCCTCCCAAGAGACCCCAGAACTAATACAGTAGCCAGCATCAGATCACACCAGAGAGTACCACTTAATAAGCTCCACAAACGACATACCCAAAGGGTGGACTCAGCAAGCACCAGAGCCCCACTATAGTGAATCCCACTGCATGAGTTCAGCCCCCGCACAATGGTTTATCTGCTATAGTCATGGCCAGTCCTCACAGCAAGTCAGCCTGAGGCTTAATCCCATCCACTGACATGCCAATAGCAATCAAGGCTCAATTACAACAGGAGGGCACACACAACTCACACAAGGGATACCCCTGGCTCAGGTGGCCAGGGAGATTGCTTCACTGGACCCCACAGAACACCTACTACATAAGGCCATCCTGCCAAGACTGGGAGATGTAGCAGATCTATCTAACATGTAGAAACAAACACAGAGAGGCAGCCAAAATGAGGAGACAAAGAAACATGTTCCAGATGAAAGAACAGGACAAAACTCCAGAAAAAGATCTAAATAATATGGAGGCAAGCAATCTACCAGATACAGAGTTCAAAACACTGAGTATAAGAATGCTCAATGAATGTAGGGGAAAAATAGATGAACTCAATGAGAACATCAACAAAGAGGTAAAAACAGTCAGAAATGATAAATACAATAACTGAAATGAAGAATATGTTAAATGGTATCAACAGTACTAGATGAAGCAGGGAACAGGGGATTGAATCAGCGATCTGGAAGGCAAGGTAACAGAAAACACCCAATTGGAACAGAAAAAAAAGAGTTTAAAAAATGAGGATAGTTTAAAGAACCTCTGGCACAACATGAAGTGTACCAACATTCACATCATAAGGGTACCAGAAGGAGGAGAGAGAGAGCAAGAGATTGAAAACCTATTTGAAAAAATAATGATGGAAAATTTCTCTAACCCGGTGAAGGAAATGGACACACAGTGCATGAAGCACAGAGTCCAAAATAAGATGAACCCAAAGAGGCCCACACCAAGATACATCATAATTAAAATGCCGAAAGCTAAAGACAGAGAATCTTTAAAAGCAGCAACAGAAAAGCAGTTAGTCACCTATAAGGAAGCTCCCATTAGACTGTCAGCTGATTTCTCAACAGAAACCTTGCAAGTCAGAGGGATTGACATGAAATATTCAAAGTGATGAAAAGTAAGAACTTACAACCAAGATTACCCAGCAAGGTTATCATTTAGAATCAAAGTATAAATAAAGAGCTTTCCAGAGAAGAAAAAGTTAAAGGAGTTGATCACCATCAAACCAGTATTACAAGAAATGTTAAAGAGATTTCTTGAAGAAGAAAAAAAGATAAAAAATATGAATAATAAAATAACAATAATTACATACATACCAATAATTACTTTAAATGTAAATGGATTAAATGCTCCAATCAAAAGACGTGAGTGGCTGAATGGATAAGAAAACAAGACTCATACATATGCTGCCTACAAGAGACCCAGTCTAGATCAAACACACACAGAGATTGAAAGTAAAATGATGGAAAAAGATATTGCATGCAAATGAAAATTAGAAAAAGTGGGGGTAGCAACACTTATATCTGACAAAATAGACTTTAAAATAAAGGCTATAACAAGAGACAAGGAAGGACATTTCATGTACAATAGTCAAGATATGGCAGCAACTTAAGTGTTCATTAATAGACATTTGGATAAAGAAGAGGTGCTACATATATACAATGGAATAGTACTTGGCCATAGAAAACAATGAAATCTTACAATTTGCAATGACATAGATAGACCTAGAGGGTATTATGCTAAGTGAAATAAGTCAGACTGAGAAAGACAAATACCACATGATTTTACTTAATATGTGGAGCCTAAAGAACAGAATAAACAAACAAACAAAATGGAAAGAAACTCATAGATATAGAGAACAAACTGGAGGTTGCCAGATGGAAGGGGGAGATTGGAGAGCTGGGTAAAAAAAGTGAAGGGATTAAGAAGTACAAATTAGCAGTTACCAAATAGTCACAGGGATGTAAAGTACAGTGTAGGGAACAGAGTCAATATTGTAATAACTATATATGGTACCAGATGAGTACTGGACTTACTGGATCATAAGTTATATAAATGTCTAACCCTTATGGAGGAACTCAAAGGCAGAAGGTGACAAAACAACCTACCTGTATTACACCCGAAGCTAATATAATATTGAATGTCAACTGTGATTGAAAAATTAAAACAAAAAATTTTTGAAAGAATTATGTCAGGGAGTGGTGGTGGAGTTAAGTTAGAGGTGGCTTAGGTGGTGTGGGAGGTAGTATTTTTAGTAGGATGTTCATTGTCAGCCTGCCTAAAATCATTTAATTGCATGTTTTATAAGTTCTTTGCTAGCCTAGATATGGCCTATGCATTTCATAAGATCTTTCATAGGGAATGTTTTACATTTTAGAGATAAAAATAAAACAAAACAAAATTAAGAGAGAAGTCAAGGTACTTGGTCAGGGTCACACAGATGATTCGTGCAAGGTTAGGGCTAGGATCTAGGTTTCCTGACTCCCACAATTGAGCTCCTTCTGTCACTACTATACCATGTTTGTCTATAAGAGCCATGCACCCTTGTCCCATCAGCATGCCCGGTCCTTTCTGACTATGCCAAAGGCCAGGGAAACCCAAGCAGGGAGACAAATATGTTCTTATAGTCCAGAGCCACATGCCCTGACAGCACGCTTACCCTGAACTATCACAAACTTCCAGGTTATTGGTTAAAAAACAATGAATCAAGCAGATTTTAGCCATTGTTATAAACACCGAGCGTGCGTGTGGTAATTTGGCATGGTATTTCAGGACTCTGAGGACCTCTGGGCTGTGGCAATGCTTTGTGTAAAATTATAGACTAAGGGTTTGACAGACCTAGTGCTCTTCAGGCCACATGTTCACCTCTCCATCTCTGTGTCAGAGACCTGGAAACACAAACTGGCCTCAAACAAAACCACTAGGCTCTATGTGCTAGACACGGGCCACTCTCACAGCCTGTTGTACTAGCTCATTTCATCATCTTTGGCTCTACTCTTGAAAAAGTACTTTTATATCATTGAAACAGTAAAACATTTTACTGTTTTCTCACCATAAAAAAATGCATGTTCTTTGCAGACAAGTTAGAAATTATTGAAGACTACAAAGAAGGAATTTACATCACTTACTTTAATCTGATCCCCTGAGAGTAATCATTAATAAGTGGAAAGTAAAGCCCTAGTCTATTTTTTAATGACTTAAAATACTTTTTAAAAATAAAAGATTGAATCATACTGTAAAAAAAAAAAAAAAGAAGAAGAAGAAGAAACTCAAAAGCAGAAGGTGACAAAACAACCTACCTGTATTACAAATGTGTGAAACAAGCTCCCTGGAGGGGGTATGGCTGACCTAAGTCACTTTGGTAATGAGTAGCAACTGTAAGACTAAAGGCACAGGAACTGCACACAGCATGGCACCCTGGCTGATAGTTAATTCTCACGGGGGTATAGGGTGACAATCTGATAGGTACACTAAAAGTGAACAATGAAGTGAATGGACAGCGGGTGGTGGAGCTAGGTCCTCACTGTTGGGGTGGGAGGTTCAGACAAGCAAGGAGGAGGCGAAAGTGATCCCTGTGGTGATGGATTAGAGCTAGAGACATGAGTTCGAAGTCATGTTTATCTTAATATAGATACAGATGGATACATATGAAAATATTTATAGACACATCTACACACCAGTTAGTGCACACATATTGCCTTGCTCTGTCAGCTGAGGGCCTAGTGACAAGGACACCCCAAGAGCAACCAGCACACCAAACCGGGGTTTCTAACAGTGTCTCCACAAAAAGGAACCAAAGTCCTTGGAGAAAAGGCTGATTCTAGAACTGAGGCAGGAAATGTACATACAAGATGAGCCTGGAGTCTAAGAAGCTGTCACAGCCCAGAGGAGCCTAAGGAGATGAGACAATTAAATGTCATGCAGGGCCTGGATGGGATCCTGTGACAGAAAAAGGATATTAGAGAAAAAGGAAGCCCATCCAAATAAACCATGGACTTCGGTTAATATAATGCATCATATTGGATCATTAATTATAACATATAAATCATACTATTATAAGATGTTAATAATAGAGGAAATTGGGAAAGGGGTATAAATCTACACCTGGCCTAAAACTTAAAAGTATATTAAAAAAAAAAAAAAAAAAAAAGAAACACATAAATAAAGTTCCAGGCCCAGACTAAGCCATGTAGAGGCAGCTCAGGCCCTTTGACGAGAGTCTCCATGTCAACCTACCCCCTCCCCAATGTCCCTGTCCCCACATTCAATCCTACCACAAACAGACACAACTCCAGATGCCCAGCCTGAGGCAGCTCTTCCTAACCGTCCTCTGTCCAGCCAGGGCCTGATGACTGAGCTGATTAGGGGGACTCCAGAGGGGCTGGTACTTTCCTGACTGCTCCAAATCATAGGACGGTGTGAGAGTCCCTCTAGGTCAGCAATCTCCTCTTAGGGGGAAACTGAGGCACGTGGGGGTTGCCTGATGATCCACCAGGACACAGCTTCTCAGGACACAGACTTATCTCCTTGCTGCTAGCAGGTGGCCAAAAGCTGTGGCTAAAACAGTGAGAATTCCATATTTGCCTTGATGATGGGTAAGGTCAACAGTGACACTCCCTTCTAGGCTCCAGGGGGCCTGATATTGCCCAGTGCAGGGATGTGGGCAGGTCTTCAGGAACTCAGGTCTTCTGCCTCCTGGACCCCCAGTACCATCCCTTGGTTCACACGAGAAAGGAATTCATGTCTCTCACCTGTCCTGGCTCAATTAGCCTCTAGGACTAGGACCCCCCTTCTGCACACTTGCAGCCCATCATACATGTGGGAGGCAGAAGGATGGCCCTCAACATGTCCTCATCTCAACCCCCAGCACCTATGATTATGGAGCTCACAGGGCAAAGGGCCTTTGAAGACGTGATTAAGGTGATGGCCTTGAGATGGGAGGTTTTCCTAGGTTATCCATGTGGGTCCAATATCCTCCCATGAGTCCTTGAAATCACAGAATCTTTCCCAGCTGTGGTCGGGAGCTGTGACGATGGAAGCTGGGTCAGAGAGATGCCCCATGGCTGCCTTTGAAGATGGAGGACAATTTTTCCCAGCTGTGGTCCGGAGCTGAGGAATTTGTGGGCCACTAGAAACTGGAAAAGCTGGGAAACTGATTCTTCCTTGGAGCCTCTTGAAGGAATGCTGCCCTGCTCACACCTGAATTTTAGCCCCACAAGACCCATGTCAGATCTCCTACCTTCAGAACCAAACTTGGTAACCAAGTTTGTGGTAATTTCAAACTCAGATGATTTCCCCAAATTTACCAAATATTTAAGGAAGAAATAATACCAAATCTACATAATCCATTCCAGGAAACAGAAGGGGAGAGAACACTTCTCAACTCCTTTTATAAAGTCAGGATTACCATGACACCAAAATTAGTCAAAGACATTAAGTAGAAAGGAAACTACAGACCAATACCCCTCATCAACATAGACACAAGAATCCTCAATAAAATATTAGTAAATTGAATCCAGAGATATATAAATGATCTAGATAATACATCATGACCAAGAGAAGTTTGGATGAGAAAACCAAAGACTTTATAAGAAAACTACAAACCAGTGTCTCTTCTGCAAAGAGACGCCAAAAATCCTTAATCTGATTTTACCAAAAAGAATTCCTCAAAATACAGAAAAGATGACAACATCACAGCCAAGTTCAGTTCATTCTAGGGATGCAAGTTTGGTTTAACACATGAAAGTCAACCCAGGTAATTCACTATATTGACAAACTAAACAAGAAAAACAATTGTCATATCTTTAGATGCAGAAAAGAAACAAACAAAATTCAATACACATTTGTGATGGCAGAAATTCTCAGCAAATTAATTGTGACAATGTGCTATAGTTATAAGGAGAAGTAGAGAACAAGGGAACCAATGAGAGAGCCTAGAAGTAGACCTACATGAAGGCCACTGAGTTCTGAGACAGATGACAATGGACTTCAGTGAGTAAAGGGTGGTCTTTCACAAATGTGCTGAAATACTAGCTACTTCTATGGAAAAATCAGAGCTTGGGCCTGACCCGACATCATATACAAGACCTGGTTTGGCTCAGATATATAGACAGCTGGAAAGGGCATCGCTCATACTGCTGGACAAACTGCAAAACAACGTACTTTTTTTTACTCCACCAGGGAACTGAGGTCACGGGACAGACAGCTAACCTGAAATATGGAGAGGAACAGGACTGAGCACTTGACCACCTGGAAAAGCTGCTGCTGGAGCCAGCCAGACACAGGCAGGCCCCAGATCCAGGCTGGTGTCTGGGCAGGGTAGAAACAGGCTGAGGCACAGGAGGGGAGACCCAGATGGCAGTGAGATGATGCAAGTGGTCCAGGAGGCTGTGAGGGGGGAGGTGCCCTGGAGGCCCTGGTGACCAGCAGGTCCAGGGGAGAGTGAGGAGATGAGGTGGATAGGACAGTGGTCAGCCCTGGCCAATGGAGGTCAGGAGCCTGGTGGGCAAGTATCCAAGGGGAGCTGAAACTGCCTACGTGTCTCACTATCTCTTCCATTTGCCTGTCCCTCTGCTGATGGCACTCAGATCCTGAGATAACAAGGTACCACTGTGATCAGCAGAACAGTTCAGATAATGCCCGGAGATAGATATGGTCGGACCACCTGAGGAATCGGGTCTGCCATCTCCGGAAGACACATCTGGGCCCTGGGTCTGAATCATCCACTTCCTCCACTCTGTATTGGAGGACGGAGCACCCCTCCTCTGACCCCCTGATGGCCTGGAAGGATAAATGGGGAGGGGAGAGCAGACCGGGGCAATAGCAGCAGGGACCAGCCAAGGTAAGCACTCCACGCCAGACCCCAACATCTG
>JAQQSQ010001523.1:0-12419 GCA_028627145.1 Eidolon dupreanum
GAGCAGACTCTTCCAGAAACAGATGGGAACGAGGAAGCGATCACTTACAGCCCCGACACACATCCGGGTACCGGGTCTGATGGCTCCAAACGGCGAGGCCACCTGCCACTCATTTCGCCCCCTCGGCGCCCGCGCTACTGCTTCATTCGTTGAATGAATGGCTGCTGAGCATCTACTGCGGCCCAGGCGCTGTGCTGGCTGCTGGGGTGACGGCGGTAACCAAGACAAGACCGAGTCCCTGGCCACACGGAGCTTCCGCTCGCGGAGGACAGACTGTCACCCCGCGAACGGATGCCGTGTTGAGAGTCGCCGAGTGTGGCTGCAAGGGAGACCAGGTGGCAGCAAAGGGCCGGGTCAGAGAGGTTTCCCACAGGCATTAACGCCTGAGCACGGGCCGTGTTTGTGGGACTCAGGGGACACCGGATACATGAAGGAAAGAAGCCTTCGTGGACGCTCGGCCCCAAGGAGTGTCCCCTCCTCCCAGCTGCCGCTGGAATCTCCGGTGCCCGCTTCGCCATGCGCCTTCTTTGCCAGCTCATTTCTTTTTCCGTGTCTATTTCTTCCTCGCAGTTCTTCTCAGTTCCATGACGCTAGGGGTCTCTTCTATCTTGCTCCCCGTTACATCACGCTAAAAAAAAAAAAAAAAAAAACACTGAATGGGTGAGTGAGGGAATGACGGAGAAAAGGCTCAGCATTTGGAAAAGCATCTTGTCTGGGGGCTGGGCTACAGAGTCAAGGGCGGTGGCCCCAGGGAGAAGTGGTCCTCTCAGGGCTAGGTCAGGGGTGCCGGGCAGCAGCTAGGCCCTGGGTGGTCCCTGCCTGTCCCCTCTTTGTTCTGGGGAACCCGGAATGGAAGCGGTATGGACTCAGTGAGTTCAAACAGCAAGGGTGGTAGGAAGCAGCGTCTCCAGGTTGTGTCTGCATTGTTCCCTCCAGGTAGAAGCGCTCCTGCAAGACCACACCTGGCCCACGGCTGTCCCCATAAGGGTGGAGACTGGGAACAAACAAACGCAGCTTCCGAAAGGAGCTTACCAGTCCACACGCTGGGCCAGAACGTTCATCGTCCTCTACACCTGCTGGTATCTGGAAGGTTCTGCCTGATTCCTATTGTGTGAATTACACTTCTTGGCCCCAGAGTTGGGAGAATGGCAACACCTGTGTTAAAATGACAACAAGATCTTGGCTGCAGGAGCCTCACCTTTGTGATTAAAAAACGCACACACACACACACACACACACACACAATAAAAAAATCACAAGGCTATAAATGTACAAATGAAAACCAGAAAAACATTAGCAAATATTTATGTAACTAGGAGTGAGGAAAATCTTATTTTAACCCTAAAACCAAAGACCAAGCCATAGAGAAAATACTGATAAAATCTCCACAGAAAAAATTTATGATTCTGGATGTCAAATATAAAAACAGATTAAAGAGTAGGTCTCAAACCAGGATGAAATATACTTGATCAAAGATATAAATAAAGAGTTAATAGCTTTAATATAAAAAGAGCTTTTATAAATAAAGATTAAGATGTGTCTTCCCACATACACACACAGAGAAATGAGCAGGTGATATCAACAGGCAATTTATAAAAAGAGAAATCTAAATGATCAACAATTTAAAAAAAAATACCTATTATGTAATATAAGAAAAAAAATTAGCAAAACAATAAGATATCATGTTTCAGCTATAAAATTGGCAATTATTTTTGTTGTTGTTATGACAACACTCAAGGTTGGTGTATTTGGGGGAGAAAAGACAGATAATCACACGTACTGCTGGGAGGACTTCAAGTACTCACACCAGTTTTGGAGGCCAATTTTTACTAGAACCTTCTTTTTATGTTCATGCCTATGGTAGAAAAAAATAACAGCCTCCCAAAGGTGCCCATATTCCGATTCCCGGAGCTTGTGAATATGTTACATTATACGCAAACAGGAATTAAGGTAGCAGATGGAATTAAGGTTGCTGATTGGCTGGCTTTAAAATAAGGAAATATTCTGAATTAGTCTATCTGGTTGGCACAACGTAATCTCAGGGTTCTTAAATGCAGAATAAGGGGACAGAAGGGTCAGGGTCAGAATAACCTGGTATGGGAAAGACTAGACCAGAGCCAAAAACGCAGGCAGCCTCTAGAGGCTGGAAAAGGCGAGACAATGGATTCTCCCCCAAAATCTTCAGAAGGAGCACAGCTACACGCTCATTAACCCTATGAGACCCATTCTAGACATCCAGTCTCCTGAAATATAAGATCATAAACTTGTGCTGTTTTAAGGAACTAGATTTGTGGTTACTTGTTACAGCAGCCATAGAAAACTAATACAAGAATACCCTTTCCCCAAAAAACTTTTATCTTCTAGGGAGTTACCTTATTAAAAATATTTAGAAAAACAGCCAAAAGTGTGTGATTCAATTATGCTATATAACAGCATAATTCATAATAGTGAAATTTTAGAATCAATTTCATAACACATGAAATGCAACAGCTGATAAATTATGCACATCTATAATGTGGAATACTATGCAGCCAGTAAAATCATTTTGTGAAAGACTATTCTTTATTTATTGAGAAAATGTTAGTGATATATTGGTTTAAAGGCTATAAAACAATATATAAAATAGCATACAATCTTTGAAAAATGATGTTTTTTATTAATTTATTTTTAAATAAATGTGGTATACCTGAAACTAACATCATATTGTGTGACACAATTTGATATGACACTCAATATGACATTAGTTTCAGGTGTGCAACGTAGTGATTAGACATTCATATAAATTGTGCAGTGGTCACCCCCAATAAGTGTGATACCCACCTGGCACTATAGATAGTTATTACGATATTGATCCCTGGATGTTAATCCTATAAATAACTTTATTTTTGTGTGAGTGTGATTGTCTATGTTTTAATGTATCCATTTTTAAGCCTGTATTACCCAACACAATTTTGAAAAAATACTATATAAAAGTGCATCAGAGTGCATTTATATAATGAAGTAACACGCTGACATCTGAAAAAATTCTAATTGTAGGAGAACATTTGGCAGCACTGGAAACCAGTTGAGATCATCTCTATGACAGTAAGCACGTTGTGATTCATATTTGGATTAAAGGGAAATTATATATGCACAGAAAAAAGATTGACAGGAAATACAGTAAAACATTAACAGTGGCGGGATTATGAGATTTTTATTGTGTATATGCAAATATATATTTATATATATTTATAAATATTTATATATAAATTATATATTTATATATAAATATATATAAATTTTATATATATTTATTATATATTTTTATATGTTTACATATTATATATTTATATATTTATACATATATATATATTTTTTTTTTTTTTTGTAATTAGAAGCAAATGGAGAACTTTTGTTGTGGTCGATGTTTGGAAAAGCGCCCAAGGCTGGTCTCCTGGATGAAGGCCCGGAAGGGACCACCTGGTCGTCGTAGCTATGAGCTCATGACCCTGCAGGAACCAGGTGCACTAGCTCCACAGGCACCAAGGTGACAGGGACATAGGGCACAAATTCCAATGGTGGTGGCATCTGCCTTTCACATCAGGCACTTCGCAGCTGGCCGCTCTTCCTGTCACATCTTTTCCTCAAAGGCCCAGAGCCGGTGGCCGTGTGCTCACAGTGTGCCTTCCAGCCGAGGGTTGTCATTGGAATCCCCAGTGTGATATCCTCAGGTCTCTTGGGGGCTGGTCAGATGCCCCAGAAAAGTCTTCCAAACTAACCCCGGAGGGTAGATTGGAGTCTTGGGGCCCTGCCGAGGAGAAGGCCAGGCCCATCACGTTTCATACCTAAAGTCTCACTTCCTGCCTCTTTTTCATAAGGTGTTCTCTTGGTACCCTAATTAATGGACACTCTGCTCCAGTCTTTCTCAGGAACTGCAAAAAAGTCCCCTCCCCGCCTCTGACATCGTTCTTTCATCCTCAAACGGAATTCCCGTTTCCGTTCTCTTGTCCCCATCACTTTCAAGAGATGGTGTCCCTAATCCCTGGGGACTTCGGGGACTCTGCAGCACATGCAGGCTGCGATAACTGAGCACTATGCTTCCTCGGGCTGTCAAATCCAGCCCCCACACACGCTGCCCCCTCTCCTCTCTCCCACGCATCCTCCGAGCATCTGTCCATTCTCCTATATCCATCGATCGTCTCTGAGTGGATTCAAGGTACAAAGGTGTGCTCAATATGCTTTAACTGGAAGCCCATTTCCAGGGGCTTTATGTATATTAACTTTACTAACCTTGACAGTAAATGGAGTGTACGCATATTATTATTATTATGCCCATTTCCTGATAAGACAAAAGAAAAAAAAAGAATCACAGAGAGTTATGAAATATTCTGTTTCTCTGGTGGTGGAGCCTCATCTGAAGTCACCCCAGATTCCTAGAGGAAGGCCCCTGTGTGGCCGTGACAAGAATGCGGAGTGGAGAACAGAGGTGGGGAGAGGCTCCAGGCTGGGGACCAGCCACGCGAGGGTGTGTGAGCAGCGAGGACTCCAGTGAGCGATTCCACAGAAGGACCAGCCATTAGATGTCCATGCCCCGGGAGACCTGGCTTAAAAGGCAGTTTGGATGCTTTCAACGCCCAGGGCCTTCTCTACCAGAAGCACCACCTCTCGCGTTCTGGTTTCAGGGGTGTGAGCTGGGGGGATTGTTTTTTGTGAATGGGCTGTAATTCTCCAGGCTCAACCCCAGCTGGGGCAGGGCTCCAGCGCACCTCCGTCAGCTGAGGAGACAGGTGGGGAACCAAGAGGTGACTGAGCTGGCAGGAGGCTGTGCACGAGGGACAGGACAGTGCTAATGAGGTTTCTGCAGCCCCATTTCCTGGGCGTCCTGCGGGCATTCCGAGCCCGCCTGGACCCATGCTCACCCGGCCGCACTTTGGGGACAGCAGGTCCAGGGCCCTTCTGTGATCCCAAGCACACAGCATCGGAGCAAGCCTCGCGAGCCGGCCATGCTGGGATGGGCCTCTCGTGCTCACCCACCATCTCCCAGAGAACCGGAGGCCGTCTGCCACCCAGGGGTTGACGCGATAATCAGGCACCAAAGGGACTTGGCAGTCCTATCGCAAACACGAGAGATGCCAAGATCGTTTGGCACAGACCACCTTTCAGGCTGGCCTGGAGACCAGCCAAGTGCCCGGGGGCAGCCAGAGCCTAGACCTCAGGTTTCATAGTTTTCCAGAAGGTGCCATTTTCTAGGCAGAAGTAGCAATCCAGGTGGCAGCTCAGGCTGGTCCTCCCTGCCATCCACAGTCCCTTCTCTCATCACCCGGGCAGGTGTCTGCCAACCTCTTTCCCCAGGCCGTCAAGGGCTCATCACTCTGCCGGTGAAGGAGAGATGCAGAGGTAATTCGGAGAAGAATCTGGCCCAGAAGCTGGATTCAGAATGGTCCTTATGCTGAGTGGTGGCGGCAGGAAATGCCACTCACAGATGTCAATAGAAAAAAACAGGGCTTCTTCCCACCCGGGCCTGAGGAATGTTCTGGAAAGTGCTAGAGGCGAGCCTGAAAGTGAGCATCTACTCTAGTGTTATTAAGTTTAGAGTTCATTTCCTTTGTGACTCTCTCTTCCCAGCACATGATGGGGACTCCAGTGAGCAGGACCAAGGGTCCAGATCCTCTGAAACTCTCGCCAAGGCTGCCCTGGTTCAAGTCAGTTCACCTGCCTGCCAGCCATGCACAAGCCTTTCAACCCGGCACGCTTAATACGGAGCTTTAAATACTCACATGTGATGCAGCCTCAGTCTGGGGAAACAACCCTCGCATGCCGTACGTTTGGGGAAAATGCGATGCTGAAGATGCCCAACTTCTGTCAATGTCCACTTCTACTTTTTAATCACTATTCCCCACCTGCAGTTGAGAAATTCTAAATTAGAATTGGCTTCACTGTGTTCCTAAACAGAGATTCCATTTCAAGAACTAAGTAGGAAATGTAAGGAAAGAAATGATTTAGATTTTCAGCGTACTCGTCCTAACTTCTACAGGCTGTTTTATAAGAATATTTGATTTAAAAAAAAGAGAAGAATAAAATAACATAGGATCTTAGTGCACTAAAGAATACACTGCAGCATTGGCTCAAGCCATTCTTCCAACTTACAGGGTATCCTTTCTGCCCCGGTCTCTGCTTGGCGAACTCCTATTCATCCCTTCAAACCCTAGCTCAAATGCCCCTCCATCTGTGAAATGTTTTCTGACAACACTACCTCTTTTCATCTCCAGAAACAGTAAAGTGTGTGTGTGTGTGTGTGTGTGTTTTATCTGATGCAGTCACACAGCAATCAGTCTGCAAGTTCTGTCTTAAAAAACTCTGTTTCAAATCTTAGTCTGCATTTTCATCTGCTAACTTTTATGGAGTGTTTACTATATGACAAGGTATTGGGTGCTTCATTAAATCCTTACAACAACCCACAGAAGAGAATAAGTTCTCCCCATTTCACAGATGATCAAGTTGAGGCTTGGAGAGGCCTCCTTCCATCAAAAGTTTCATTCTCTGCTGAGGGGCCTCACAGGCCTCTGTTCTGCCCTTGACATTGTAATGGAGTGAACGAAGAAACCTTGAACTCTTTCTGGAAGAAAGGACTTGTAGATCAAAGTCCAACCCAGCCTCCTGCAGACAGAGCATCCCCTGGAACCTCTGAACTTCAAGGCAAGAGTCCAGGAACACCCCGTCTGGATCTGAGCAGAATCCCATCCCTGATTCCCCCAGAGGAAGGCCCACCACACAGCAAGCCCCTCCGAGGGTCCATGGGCCCCAATGAGCATTCAACACTTTCTTCCGGTAAGTGATGGCTGAGTTCGACTCGTGTGGAATGTGATGGGTTTGGTTTACACGGAAAAGCACGCAATCGTGCAATTACATGAGGCTCGTCGTGCTGGCCCGTGTCGCTGGAGTGCCAGAGACGATCACAACAACAAGAAATGATCTCCTGCAAACGACAAATCAGATTTGCGTCTATGGTCGATCGCGCTGTTTTGTAAAGGCGCATCAGGGTCACAGCCTTGCACGGTCCATGCCCACTTCCTGAGAGACCGAGGTCAGTTCTGGGGTTGCGACGTAGATCATGCTGATGCACTTGGCTAAATGCAAGCCTACGTGTGTGCCTTTGATGGAGACACAGGCACCGCTGGGGGCCTAAAAGAAAGTGAGAAAATGACAATGATGGGGCGTGGGGACACCACCAGTTGTATTTCAGCACCAAATTATACTGGTCAGTGAATTTTCCTCCTTGTCCTGCAGGCTGCGGACTCTTCAACAGTGAGGACCACATCTTATTCAACTCTGGTTTCCTAGTCTTAGTACAGCCCCTAGCGTGTAGTAGATACTCAGAAAATGAGGAAATGCTCAAAGTCTGCGAATCCAGTTTTAGAAAGATGAAAACTAGGCATATACATAACTTTAAGTGGGAAAAGATTGAACAAAACAGCCTTTGCATATTATAACACAATTGCGTGATGCAATATCATATATTTATTAAAAATACTGGTGGGTCCATCAACAGATGAATAGATAAATAAAATGTGGTCTAACCATACAATGGAATATTCTTCAGCTTTATAAGGGAAGGAAATTCTGACACATGCTACAGCATGGATGAAGCTCGATGACAGTATGCTAAGTGAAATAAGCCAGTCACAAAAGGACAAATATTGAATGATTCTACTTATACGAGGGACCTCGAGTAGTCAAATTCATAGAGAAAGAAAGTAGAATGGGCATTGCCAGGGGCCGGAGGGAGGAGGGAATGGGGCGTGAGCATGTCCTGGGGACACAGCTTCCGTTTCGCAGGACGAAGAGTTCCCAGGAGAGACAGCGGTGACGGTGGCGTGATGTGTGCGTGTACTTAATGCCACCGAACTGCGCACTTAAAAATGGTTAAGATGGTGGATTTTATGTTATGTGTGTTTTACCACAACTAAAAACAAACATTGGAAGTTTTGTAGAAATGGGAAAATGCAATATGTTAAGTGCAAATAGCAGAATGCGAAATGGCACAGACCATACAAACACACGCGCACGCAGAAAGGAAGAAGCAAGAGCGAAACTGCTGCATTATGGGTAGTGGGATTATAACCATTTTATTTTTCAACATTTATTTAATATTTTCACTTTTCCTTCTAAAATTCTTTTTTTTTAAATTTGTTTCTTTAAACTGATTCCAAGTATACAGTACATTGGTTAGACATCTATATAGTTCATAAGACGATCCCCCCAATTGCTCCCTCCCTCCCCTGGCCCCCCACCTCGCCATCATATTAATGCTGACTGCATTCCCTCCGCTGTGCTCCCCACTCCTGTGACCAACTATCAACTACTAATTTGTACTTCTTGAACCCTTTGCCCCATTCTCCCAGCCTCCCAACCCCCTCCCCTCTGTCCGTCACCAAATTGTCCACTATATTTGTGAGTCTGTTTTTCATTAGTTTGTTCTTTTTGTTCTTTATATTCCTCATATAAGTGAAATTATATGGTATTTACCTTTCTCTGTCTGACTTATTTCACTCAGCATCATAACCTCTAAGTCTATCCATGTCATTTCAAATGGTAGGATTTCTTTTTTTTTTAATGGCTGAGAAATATTCCATTGTATATATAAATGCTTAACAACAACAACAACAATGAAATAAAAAATGCCAAAGGAATATCTATCAGGAGAAAGGAACAAAAAGACAAATAGATCTGTATGAGATGGGCAAAATAGCCAGGGCTGGAGGTGTCTAAGGTTTCTCTGACCCAGAAGGATGCAAAGCTCATTTCGTGCCAATAGTCCCTTAACAAGCTCCTTTTGGATGACAATGATGGCGATGATGATGGTGATACAGTCACACTGTGCAGCGATGGATTAACTAGATGGGAGAGAATTCTATCACCTAAGGTCAGTGCTGAATCGTGAGAGAAGATGAAATGTCTGCACAGACTTCAAGAGACACAAAAAGACAAATGTCGTGTGCTTCCGCTGACACGAAGCACCTAGAGTTTGGCCATGACCTTCAGGGACGGAGGTGCACGTGCGTGCGTCTAGGTTGGACTGGAGACCATGGAACCTGATTTTCGACACGCCAAGAGTGGATCACTTCTCTTCTGGCGGCTTCACTTTCCCTGTCTGTGACGTGAAAAGTCTGCATGGAGAAATCTTTCAGCTCTAGCAGAGAGTTTGCAAATGGACAGAGCTTATCAGCCCCTAAGAAGTTATGGAAAAAGGATAGAAATAATTCAATGCTGGGCCATCTAACAGCCTCCTGGTTGCAAAAGGATTTCCATGACTGTTATTTTTAAATTAATCGGATGCATATCGCAGTGCTCACAATAAAAATATGAATACAAACAAGAGAAATTCATGTAAATATATAATTATATCATGCACATTATATAAATGTCATATAAACTCTGAGAGGGTAGAAACAAACCATGACTACAGATAATCATGAATAAATAACTTGTTCTGCTGAGCTGTTTCTCGAAGCACAAGGTTTGCATTATGGAAAATGACTTCTATCACCCGCCTCTTCTTCGCTGATTTTCACGTAGGTCTTATCTGCCGCAGAAACCTAACAGTGGCAAAGCAGCGGTCATCACAGTTGAATATTTCAGAAGATGCAAAAGTGCCGGGTCTTTTGAATGCGCGTGAATATCCGGGTAGCATGCCGGGGTAACAGGATTGTACCAAGGGATGAATGGCAAGGGAGGGGAGGCCTTGGAGGACCCTGAGGGTGCAGCAGAAAGAGGCGGGAGAGCGAAATAAGCTGGTGACCGCTCACAAGGTACAATTGAGGTCAACTTCCTCTGGAGCCATGGGAGACACTCTGGCCACCTGAGTGCCCCTAGGACAACCTTGAGCTCATTGACGTTCTCTGATGCGCTGACTGAGGAGAGAATTCAGAGAGAATTCTCTCGGCTCTTGCAAGAGTCAGGGGATGTGAAGAGCACGGGGGGACCTGAGGAAGCAGAACCAGGCAGGTGCATCTCTAGGTCTTGCCAGACTCTTGAGGGGAAGAACTAGAATGCGGGTGGTCGCGAGTCAGGAGGACGGTTTTGCAGGCTGAGGTCACCCACACAGTCTCAGAGTCTGCGCGCTCAATGGTGGCTTTTCGAGACTGTCACAGAGCACTTACTGGTTATGTAGCTCCTCCACATGACAGTGCAGGAAGGCGATGGTTCATTCTGCAGGGGAGCCCACAGAGCCAGCCGAAGAGGGGCGGAGGCTCACTGTGGCTCTGTGTCGGGTTTCCTGGTTGAAAACGAGTCAACCAAGGTGGACAGTTGCCTGCTTTTCCGGACACGCCATGCTGAACAACTGACCTTATCGCACCGACGTAACTGGTCCTCTGGGGAGGTCCAGGTAAGTCGCGGGAGACTTATGAACAGAATGTTTGTATTTAGAGGCAGGCTCTTTGGGAGGTAATGAGGTTTAGGTGAGGTCATGCGGGTGAGTCTCCACGATGAAATTTGTGTCCTTATAAGAAGAGGAAGAGGTTTCCACCAAGTAAGGGTACAGGCAGGAAGCAGATATCTACCTGCAAACTAGAAAGAGGCCGTCGCCCGGCACGACCCCGCCCACGGCTTGCTCTGGGCCTTCCCAGACTCCTTTGCTGTGAGAAATAAATGTCTATTTACAAGCCACCCAGTCTAGCATATTTTCTTAGAGCAGCCCAAGTGGACTAAAATGATGCCATGACTTACCGGATTACTTCTTATCAACTAAAGGGCGATGGCGATGATAACGGATCGAACTGTGTCTCCCCGAAAAGAAACACTGGAGCCCTAAGTTCCAGTACCTCAGAATGTGAGCTTATTTGGAAATAAGGTCTTTGCAGATTATTCAGATAAGATGGGCTCATTAGGGTGGAGATTCGGACACAGAGATCCAGGGAGAATGTCACGTAAAGATGGAGGTAGAGATCGGGATATCACGTCTGCAAGCCAAGGGAGACCGAAGGTTGTCAAAAAGCCACCGGAAGCCAAGGGGGAGGCCTGGAACAAGTCCTCCCTCACAGCGTTCAGAAGGGACCAGCTCCGATGATGCCATGATCTCAGACCTCCGGGCTCCAGCCTGCGAGGCAACCAGTTTCTGCTGTTTATACCTCAGCCTGTGGGTCTCTATTACGTCTGCCCTGGAAACCCACTCAGTGGTGACAAGAAGGACGGCTACCCCAAGGCGGATGCCCACACGGACCACGGCTCTGGTGCTTCGAGGGCCTCGAGGTGAATGAGGACGAGACCCGAAGCTTCAGGGAGAGACCACCTCGGTGACTGCATCGCCACTATCCACGTCACCTCGGTGGTGACTCCGTCGCCACCATCCATGTCATCTTAGCCACCTTGGCAAGTGGCGAAGCCTCTCTGTTCAGCTTTCTCATCTCTGCCACAGGGATGACGCAGCAACCCAGAGGGGTGCCACTTGCCACAAAAACTATGAGAGGTGACATACATACCTGATGCCCAGGCCCCTACTAAGTATTCCACTACTGCTAGCTGTGATGTTCTTATCCCAGAGTTCCCAGTTTACAAAACCCTTTGCCGACACACCCCCTAACCCTCCCATCCATCTTGCTCCCAGCTAACCAGTATCACTACTGTCCTTCCCATCACGAAAATGTGGGAACAGCAACCTCCGAGAAGCCGGGCTCGAAGCCTCGTACATGGGGGCACCCCGACCCAGCCTGGAGACCCCCACTTCTTCTCTAGCCACTTGAGGCTTACATAGCCTGGAGAAAATGTCTGTTCCATTTAAGCCATTTAAGGCGTAGATTTTATACCCTAAACAAAGATAACACTAATGAATTCACAGTCAACCTTTTCAGCCCTGTGATAGCAAAAGATTTTCAGTCACTTTAGCCCGAGCTACATCTGCACCCAGGGTCCCCCAAAGAAAAGGACAACACATTAATCTTTGTCCTCCTGGTGTTGAGCGACCTCTCAAATAATCCATTGCCGGCACGAAGTGAAACTCAAAACCTTAAAACGCCATCTATCTGGTCCCCAATTAAAACATAATCTTTTTAAGCTGCCAATACCCACCGGCCGGATCAATAGAGGGGACGATTATGAATGGCGTTTCCTAGTTGTCTGGGCCGACAGGGAATGGATTACTACTGTCGTATCCGGGGAGAGGGGAAAGTGAACCCCGGTAACTACGGGGGCGGGGGTTTGGGGACGGGGGAGGATACGCAGAACCCGGTTTCTACCTCCGGTTTAACTGATGTGGAAATCATGTCTGACCACTACAGCCACGAAGGTGGTGTTTTTAAAATCCCTGTTAAGCCATGGGGTGGTTTTCAGGAAATGAATTAAGCATCCAGCCAGGCATGCCAGGAGTGTTTTGGAAGTCAGGTGCCGGTCAAGTGGGAACAACCGTGAGGTTGTCGCTTGGGTGGGCGATGTCCCAGAAGCCA
>JAQQSQ010001524.1:0-12418 GCA_028627145.1 Eidolon dupreanum
TATTAAGGAACAAAACTGAATGTGGTAATGTTTACCTTACACTCATAAATTTAGAAATTCTTTCGTTTTCATATTAGTTTATTTTTCTTGTTTAAAAGTAAATTCAACATTTTGTACATAATTTTAATAGAATCACATTTTTATTTTATCTAGTTTTCTAGCTATTACCTAGATATCAATCTGCATATATGCATAGAGAGAACTGGAGGTTCATCTATTAATAAAGCATTTTACTACATGAAGCATAATGGATGCTTAATATTTTGGGGGTACTCATCCGTATTGTCTGAATTTTAAAAAGCATTAGCATGTATTTTTTGCTAAAATGTTGTTTCAAAAGTACGGTAATAAATGCTTAAAAAGATGTAGTCAACAACTAAGAAAATTAAGATAGCCATGTCCAAATACGGATGGAACTGGCTCTCAGTACACAGTCTAACGTTAGATTTTGATACTGTGTTTATAAACGTTCTGCTCTCTGAAGTGCTGCCTCATAAACCAGGGAGTCAGGTAGAAATCACTGACAAACTGTCCTGTCTGCGTCTAGCTGAGAGATTAAAATGCCACCTCAAAGCCTATACAGCCACCGAGTTCGTTATTATGCAGAACCCATTTCATAAACCAGCTAACTCAGCTGGCTATCATCTCTACCCCCCAATTAGCAACTCTTCTTCCACATGCCTTTAAAGCTTAGGACAATAGCAGCATCACTCCTAAATTATTAACACTGATTTTTAATATTATAAATACAATTGTGTTTATGGAATATCAGATTGTTTATTGAATCAGGATGTCTTTGGTAGATATGCCTTTTAAATATATTTGATTCATAGATTCCCTTTTATATTTTAGATTTCCAATTATATTTTAGAAAACTAAGTCATCTGTTGTATGGAATTTTTCACTGCATACGATGGTGTTATTTAACATTCTTTTCTGTCCCTACATTTCCTGTAAATTGATACTTAGCTCTGGAGTTTTGCTGAGAGACTAGTTGTATTATTTTTTTTCTTGTCCAGGCTGCTTCACAAGCAGTAATGTGTTTCTCTTACATCAAAAACACACGTCTGATGTTCTCTCTTTTACGTCATCAGGCATTGATCAGCATTGATTGCATGGATCATGAGTTTGCAAACTATGGCCTGTGGGCCAAATCTGATCCTCTGTTATAGTAAATAAAGTTTTATTGGAACACAGTCATGGCCACTCATTTTCATATTCTCGATGGCTGCTTCTGCACTACAACAGCTGAGCTACAACAGCAGAGACTTGATGGCCTCGTGCCCTGAAATATTCACTATGTAGTCCTTCACCGTTTTCACCATGCATCACTTTGCCTTATCTAGAACTTCTTACAAATAGAATTATACAGTGTGCATCTTTTCATATACTTCTTTCACTAGCCATGTCTTTTGATATTCATCAATGTTGCATATATGTATTTTTCTCAATTATGTAGTATTTCATTGTAGATATAGAACTTTGTTTTTTTTAATCCATTTTTCTGTTGATAGACCCCTGAATCACTTTTAGCTCTTTGGTGTTACAAATTATGTATTTGTGTAAGTCTTAGTTCTAAGAGTCACTTTTAAATTCTGAACTGATCTAGGGTGTGTTTGAATAACTTCATCTCTAGGATTTCAGCCCCTGTGTCATCTCCTTAGAATCCTATAGCGCCAATCTATGGGAATCTCATCTTTATCACAACGCTTCCCCTCCCCCCACCCCTTTCTCTTCACAATCCCTTTTTATTCGCTATATAGCATTTATATTAACTGATGTCTTTACTTGTCTGTCCCTCTCCCTGCATTGTTCATTTCCTTATGAAAACATAATAAACTCCATGAGGGCAGGTAATGTTTGGTTTACTCACAGCACCTAGTAAAGTGTTATACACAGTAGGTGCTCAACAAATAATTGTCCGAAGAATGATTTATTCTAAAAACATAAAATCACAGGTTGAAAAAGCTCACCAGTTACCACCAAATGCCTGGGGTCATAACAGTCTCAGAAAAACACATAATAAGCACTTGCCCAAACCAAACCTAAAGTATCCCAAATGGTGGCCTTGATTCCGGCGACGTTCCCAAGACTGATACTGAAGGCCAGGCTTTGGAGGTGGGGAGTCTTTTTAGAACTAGGTCGGTCGAATAGGACTACATAGCTTCAGCGCTTCACTGTGACCAATAAAAGTAAAAGTGTACAAAAGTGTGGGCAGTGGGAGGCACATGAGCCAGCGTGAACTGCGGGAAACAGAGAAATCGTCCCATCAAGCGAAACCCACTTAGGACTTAGCTTCTAGCAGAGCGGGCACCGTGAACCCGAATAAGGTGCGGCGGGGCTGGTGGGGAACCGCGGCCTCAGTTGGGGAAGAACTCGGTGGGCGCGAAACTCCAGCCGCAGGAGACACCCGAGGCCCAACGCGACAACCGTCACCCCCCGACCCCCAGCGGACCTCTCCCCGGAAGCGCGTCCGGCACGCACGGCGAGCTGCGTCTGCGCACTGAGGTCTCCGCGCGGCGGACCAATGAACGGAGGGGTGGGCGGGCTTTAGGCCGCGACCCGGTTTCCGCTTCCGGTGGGCGTCGCTGTGCGCTCTTCTGCTACGTGTCCCTGGCATCGGAGGTGTCGGCGGGCAGGTAGGGCTTTGTCTCCCGGTGGGCGCCTTTGTGACTCGCGGAGGCGGCTCTCGCGGGCAGGCGGGCGGCGCCGGGGACCCCTCGCTCAGCGGGTCCGAGGCCAGGTCCGGCCCCACCTGCCGCCGGCGGAGGCCCAGGGCCGCGGCCCCGAGGGAAAGGGGCTTCGAAGTCTCGGAGGAAAAGTCCTGGCCCAGGTTTGGGCTTTCTGGCTCCGCACTTGCGGCCACCCGTGTGACTTCTTAGTCCCGGGGGCTCCTGCTGTCTTCTGCGCTGCAGTCAGCTGACGGCCTGCCGCCGGGGGCTCCTTCGGGGTCGGCTTTGGGGGCGTGTGTGTAGAGTACCCTTCGAAGAGTTGTACCCGGCCATGGGCCCGTCACCACGCCTGCGCTGTGAAGCGGGGCCACCGACCCACATTCTAGAGCAGGAGATCTCAGTGGGTTTTTGAGTGTCCTCCCCTGACTTGAAGTCCAGTATTTTGTACATTATTGTGAATGAAAGTGTCCATAGTTTTCATTGCGATATCTGTGTAAAGTTTAAACTTAAGCGAAATACCGAGAAAACTGGCCTTAATGTCTTTGGAGGGACCCAGCACACTTGGCCCAGATGTTTATAGAATTCCTAGGACACTTCGTTTCGCGTACATTCCTCCAGCTGCCTACCTTGGGTGAGGAAACTGGGGCTTAGAGAGGTTACATTTCGTAGATAGGGATTTGAACCATCACCTGCTCTGACAATGGCATTCATTCATTGATTCAACAAAAACAAAAATGTACCGAGTGTTTATGTGCCTCGCCACTGTTCTGAGTACTGGAGATAAAATACAAGTAATATACTGGTCTTAACTCTCGTGCCAGTGGCTCTCAAAGCTAAGATGAGGTGGCGTTTCTATTGGATAACAGATTCCTCAAAAAACCTGTATGATAAACTCTACAGCCCTGCTTCCTTAAGAGGTATGTCAAAACCTAAAGGTTTGAAGTTGAAGTTCAACTAATAGTTTTTCAGAATCTGGATCTGGGTTTAGTTGATCCTTGTGGTTTTGAAAAAAATAATAGGTCTATCGTACACAAATACACTCTTTTCTAAAAATGTTGTGTGGTTATGGTTTGGGAGGGTTGGATTGAAGTCCCCATGTGCCTCTACTCTGGGCTCTAATAGTGATGCCACTTTTAAGAGTATGCATCCTTTGTCAGTGATGATAATAGGTAAAACCTGTGCTGTTGCCTTTGCTCCGATGCTTTGCCGAAGTCTACAAAAATAATGTCAGTGAAGGCTTAGAGGCTGTCTTTTTTTTGTTTTCCTTTGCGAGATGGGATTGACCCACATCGGGCATGGATTCCTGGCTGGCCTCATTTATGTTGTGTGACTGAACAAGCCCTTGCAGTGTGATAAGTAATACCAGTGAATATCTTTTCTTCTTCGTTTTTTTTAAACAAGCATCATGGATCAGGTAATGCAGTTCGTTGAGCCAAGTCGGCAGTTTGTGAAGGACTCGATTCGGCTGGTGAAAAGATGCACCAAACCTGATAGAAAAGGTAATAGTTTTAAAATGAGAGAAAAAGTTAAATCTTTGCATTTTCTAAGCCTTTTATTTAATTAATATCTTCCTATTTAATAACCGTTGCATGACTTTCATCCACATTTTTATTGATTTTTTTTTTGCTTTATTGCTTTTTAACGTCATTTCCTAAATTTTGTATACTGTATACATTTTTATGTCTTATGTATTTTCAAATGATGTAAGATTATTACAGTCTTATTTTTCACGTTTTGCCTGCTTTAGTCATATTTAATGACTTCAGAGGTTTTAGTATCTTCCATATTTTCAGTCTGGACAATCTTCCGGGAGCCCTCCGTGCTCTGCGACTTCCCCCTTGCTCCCCCAGCAAAACCTTAGCGTGAAATCAGCGATACAGTTGTTGCCAACTTGGAAACTTTAATTTCTTATTTATCATGATTCATGCATGTGTTACAAGGTGCACCAGAATGTGTCTACTTTTATTTATTTTTTGACCGCTGCCTGCGTCAGGAGCAACACATTATATATATGTGTGTAGTATGACATATAAAAATACAGAGAATAGTTCTTGCTCTTATGGAGCTTAGACTCTTTCAGGGAAGGCAGTCATGTGCAGATCGTGACAGTTATAATTTTTAGTAACTGCTGTGGTAAGTATCACGAACAGAAACAGAAGATTTGATGGCACATAGCAGGAGGGCTCAGCAGGTCAGGAGAGCTAATAACATTGAATGGAAACAGTACCAGGCCCTGAAACCTTCGCATTAAACTGTGCCGGACCCAGTTTGATTTTTCAAGTCATTTTTGGATTCGTTATAATATCAAAGACAATGAACCTATTTTTAATAAAAAGTTATGTTCTTTGCTTTTATAATCAATATTTTTAGCAATGTTAAAAAATTTTAAGACATACTGTGTATTTTTTACTGTATGTTTTTGCTTTTTGGCATTCTGGTCATTTGCTAAGAAGGTAAAATATTTCACTGCTTATTGATGGATTCACTAGCATGGGCATGCACTTTATTTCTGTTTCCTTAGATTTCAATAAAATATGGAAATTTAAAAATCTACCAGTTTATTATTAATAAATAGTGTCATATTTTGTTTTACTCAAAATCATGTATTTACTCTCAGGAGAATTGTACACCAGTAAGTTTTATGTCACTGTTAGTTTTTCCCCCTGTACTTGCAATGACACTGCAAAAATAATGTAAATTTTGTGTTTTGAATCCAGAATTCCAGAAGATTGCCATGGCAACAGCAATAGGATTTGCTATAATGGGATTTATTGGCTTTTTTGTGAAATTGATCCACATCCCTATTAATAACATCATCGTGTAAGTAAACTTTGAAATAGACCATGTCTAGAATGGAGTGGAACTCGGAACCATTCGAGTGCCAGCTTGCTCTTTTATTCATGCACACTCATCTCCTTGCTCGTGACGACTGCTAGAGTCTGCTCATATTTGCTGAGTGTGTGATTATTTGAAGTGATTTTTTTTTTCATTATGTTTAAAACATTTTCGAGTGCTTATGGTCAGCCGTAGTGGTCAGGAATCGTTGCGCTAGTCTTCATTCTTTATTTTCAACTGATATATTGTCCATCAAATTAAAAAAGCTTCTCAACTTACTATCCTGTCATGTAATTCGTGTTATTTGTCTTGTTTAGAAAGACATTACATTGAGCACATTTCCTAAATCGAAGTTCTGAGTTTTCATGATAAGTTGTTCTGGCAGTCACATCATGTCCAGGGACCTTTAACAAGATCTTAAAGTTCGGTTTCTTCTCTCTTCTGCTGTCTTGGGGTAACATATGTGTGGTTTTCATATAGTTGGTTTTGGTTCCATAAAATCACAGCATACTGCATTTCAAAGTACTATTATTGTTAAACTCTTATATACACTCAAAATTGTCCATTTTTCTTTCTTTTACAGTGGTGGCTGAATACCTCGTTAGGGTTTTTCGTCTTGGGGTTTGGTGAACAAGTGAGGATTTGAGAAGCTCATGGAGTAAAATATGCCTACATATTTTGTTTTTCTCTCATTTTTTTCTTCCAAGATGTTTTCTATTTCTAAATTAAAATAATTGTAAAATAAACGTCTCTTTTTTTCCATTATAGATCTCTCTAAAATTTTAATGATAGGAAATACTGAGTTCCTTTCGCCCTCCCTCTCTCCCTTCTTTGCTTCCTTCCATCCCTCAGATTTCGGTTCATACGAGAAATTCAAGGGCATGATGACCTACTGCACTTTCTGAGCACTGTGCTGTCCTGGAAGAAGGGCGTGAAGCTAGTGAAAGGCAGGTTCAAGGGTGGGTCGTGTTGTCCTGAAGCACTTAGAATGTAAACCGGAAGTCAGCGCCTGCAGAAGTTAGAGCCCAGGACTAGCGTCCTGAAGTCCTGGTCTACCAGCTAAGGTCCTCTGCAGATGGACTGAGTGGTCACACTGGCACACACCCTGGCCCTCTGAATTTTGTAAAGAATTCACCATTAATTGCATGTGAGGTGAAAAGGAGCCTGCCTGATCTTTTCCCTTTTGAAAAAAATAGTAATAAAAAGTAAGACAGTTTATGCCCAGATTAATAAATAAAAAGATTTATTAATCTTTTAATTCAGTATTTAGTTATCAAACTTTATTTCCCAAGTTTTACTATTTTTTTTAGAAATTGGTTTGCGGCACGCAGTTGGTGAATGCCCTATGATTCTTAGTGAGGCGGGCAGGTGTCTAAATGGTGTATTTGGGCAGCATTCCTCAGTTTCCAGACCCATGATTAGAGAGCAAAGTCTGTTTTCACAGTGATAGCAACATTCTCTGCCTATTTTTGAAATGCTGATGGTGTTTGTCTTGAATTGGTGTCTTCAAAGAAATAAAAATATAGTCGTGGCCATCTCTAACCTGAAGGATACCATATAGCCACATTTTACAGATATTCAGCTTCTTAAAAGCCACAATAGAATGTGTGTGTGTACACACAGTGTATTTGTATATTTGTATATATGTCTATACAGATATGCATATATATGTACACATGCATGTACAACTATACAAGTATAAATTGTAGAAATTAGATGTAGACTTGTTTTGCTTCTGGCAAATGTGTATATTTTTGTATAGGATATAATTATGAATTCCTATTCATAGTATACATTTGGGCTGCTTATTTTGTATTTTGCTGACTTACTGGTTCTTAACACAAAGAGTAGGTAAGCTATCAAATATTTCGTATTTATACATGTAAAATGAATCCTGACCAAGAAATGTGATAGCCCAGACTAACCTTCACGCTCAGTGATTTCTTACATAGGAAAAATTAAATAGATTTTTTTTTTATTACCCATATTCCTAGTATATCTAAGAGTGTATTTGTGTTATAAAACAGTACTTCTTAAACTTTAAGTATAAAAATCATCTGAGGGAGTTTCTTTAAAACTTGGGTCCTATCCCCAGAGATTCTGATTCAGTAGTTCTGGGTGGGCCTGGTTATTTCTTAAGACATCTGGTCGAAGCGTGTTGGGGATCGTCCAGAGGCCTGATCTCAACGATTGGAGGGAGTGGGGGTTATCAGAACCTGGGCAGTCTGTCTTTCTTCCGCCGGAACAGAAGTTGTTTTCAAGTAGAATAGCTTGACCCAGACATTAAAAGTAGATTTTCCTTTAATTCTATTTCCTGGCTCACTATTTCAGAATAAATTCACTGATTTCCACTTGCTTTCCCAAAGGCTCTTTTGGTCCATAGTAAATAGAATTTAGACAACTTTTGGTTAAGGTCTGAGCCGTTAGACTCCCATTTTCAGGACAGTTGTTGCCTGTGGATGTCGTCTGAGCCCTCTTCCTCAGACTGAAATGTCGAGTCGGTGGAGGGTGTTAAATACTGTTCGTGTGAAAAAGTTTGCCTTTGAGGGGGAGTCATCTCATGCTTAACTGCATGCAGCTGTCCCTTTGCAAGAGCGAATACAAGCTTTTAGGTTCAGTTAGTCTGATTTTTATGTGCCTGGAACCTACGGTGCAGAACTAGACTCAGAGGTTAAAGAAATGGGTCCCAAGTTTTTTAGACATGAATGGATTTTATAAAATGAGTTTTATTTAAAAGATGTCGTTTTTAGAAGAATTTTCTAGAAATTCTAATATTAGTAATTTATATTGGAAGTCTGAAAGGAGCTGAAACAGCTTTTTCGAGTTCAGAAGAATTCGTTTTCTTTACAGGTGTTCTAAATGACATGACAAGCCCTCAGACCTGACAACATGGACCAGATTCTGCTTTATCCTGCACCTGTTCAGAAGCGCTTCCTTCCCAGTCGTTTTGTGAAGTGATTCATTCATCCACTTTGTAATTCATTCATAACACATCTGCTCCAAAGTTTTGTCCTTGAGTTTCAATAAGCTTTGTCACTCCAGGTGTCCCATAGCTCTTCAACTATTTACCCATCTAGTAAGCATGGTTTAAAAGCTAAAAATATGACCTCATTTTTTTGAATAGTGGTACTGCAAAAAAAAATGTATAGCACACAATTACACACATGTGCCTACAGTTATTTTATGCCCACAATCCATAAGTAACAAAAACGGTTATGCAAATTTCTGAAAATACACGCTTAAAGCACATGAATCTCTTGAATTACTTAAACATTATTATTAAGGTAATAATTTTATTTGACTTGCCAAGGTGCCAACATGAAAAAGTAAATTATAAATGCCCCATTTACCTTAGAAAATTAGAATTTACTTGCCTGACCAAACTTCTTGGTTTTCCTGGAACTGAGGGTTTTGCTAGGACCTTGGATTTTCAATGGTATACTCAGGATGGTTAGGTTCCCATTCCCTCATTATTGCTTTTTTCTTCTACCTGTCAGGCATCGTGTCGATGGAAGTAGTTGTCAGATCAGTGCTGACCAAAGCAGGAGCGAAGTCCGGGTCCTCAGTCTGCTCTTCCAGGGGGCTCTAAATTTAACACTGCTGCCTACAGCCCTTTTTACGTGCTGGGGATTAGCTCTAAACACTTGACTATCCCTTGTCACAGCAGCGTTCATGCCCCGCCTACCCCACCCCATCTTACTTAATGATTAGGTTCTCATTTGATTCTAGCCTTTACGATGACTTAAATCTTGGTTTATCTGCTTAACTGTTTAGTCCTTTGCTGGGAGAGAATAAAGCTGTTAACAGCGCCTACTTTGTCCAGGCCTTCAAACCCTGTACAATTCCTGCCAATAATTCTGCCCATCGAAAGTCGGCGCCTCCTCCCGGGGCTGTGCTCCACCAGCTGTGGGCTGTGGCCTTGCTCTGGCTGCATCAGTCCCAGAAGCAAGGTGACTAATGTCCCCGCATGTCTTCCCAGTTCTGACGCCTTGAATTTCTGCAGTTTGCATAATCGATCTTTTTTCCCTGTTTCTCAAACGTCAGCGTACACGAGACCCTCTCGGAGAGCTTTTCACAGAGTGTTCCGGGCGCTGTCCCCAGCGAGTCCGATTCAGTAGGTCCCGGAAGGGCCCGTGAGTGTGCATTCTAACAAGGTCGCAGGTAAAACTCCTGGCTCAGGGTCGCACTTGGAGAAGCAGTGTTTGGAATCAAACACTGGAGGGAGGACCTCCCCAGCACCTGCTTGGTTTTCTTCCATGCTGCCGTCAAACTCCGTTCCAGCTCCTTCTCATCATCAGCCAGTGAGGTGCCCGGACCCCAAAAGACACAAGCGAGACTGCGACAGAAAGGCTGGTCGGCCGACGAGCTGCGTTTCCCTTTAATGACATCCTGTACTTCTCACATCACAGAGCCCGTCTCAGACTTTACCTTCTAGTTCACTCTAAAGGGGTGCACATTTACTGGATTAAGTCAGCAGCCGACATAGATTTAAATTCATTCAGTGTACCTGCCTGTTTCCTCAATGAATTTTTACTGAATCTAACAGGGTAAAGTAGGACAAATATAGAAATTTGCCCTGAGTAGCTTCCGACTCTGAGGCACATTCTTGACTGCCTTGGTGGATTGTGTCTGAATTTAATAAAATGGATATAAATAAGTCTCTCGAAGTGCCTTTATTTCCCGTCTCAATGTGAATTGTCAGAGTATGTATAAGAGAAAAAGCAGCATAAAGCTAGCATCACGGACGGAGGCACGTGTTACTAAAAAGAGTCTTGTTTTATTGGCCATATTGTCAGTGAGGGGGAATTTAAGCCAGGATCTCGTCAGTAGGGAAAAACAAGAAATAGCTGTGAAGCTTGCTGAAGTAGGATTTCTTGTTTCTTCCTGATGATAGATAAATAGGGACTTTGATGACTTGGGGCTTTTCTTTCATGGTTCATACAGTGGGAAATAGAACAGCTGAAAAAGCGGTTTAAAATTAGAAAAAGAGGTGATTTATTCACGGGTTCATATTTCTGATGCAAAAGAAACAGATTCATTGGGCTTAGAATAAATTCATAAAGTCCCATATATGGAAGTAGGGAGTCAAATGATGTGAAACTGTGCCAAAAATTTTTCTTAAACTGCTGTAAAATTTAAAGTGAGCCATGATGATCTAGTTGCATGATAATCGCACCTGTTGGGTATGTATATCATTTTTATTCTTTTTTTTCTTTTTTTGCTATTAAGTGAAGGATAAAGCTATTGCTCTAATTTGCATTTTTGTTATTATTTAGGATCATATTTTCTCATGCCTTGTTAACTGTTTGTAAACCTCTATGCAGTTTTGTGCGTGAAATATTTTAATCTTTTCCCAGATAGCTAATGAGATGTTAATAATAATGATGTTAATAGAAAAATCAAGTAAAATGCAAAATTAATTGGAAAAAATATGGTTATTTGCCAATTATAATATTTAAAAAAACGTATTTTTCTAGTTTGCTGCTTTTTAGTTTTTTTCTTCCTTCTGCTGAGTGTAAATATTTTATATTCAAATACGTTTGTTTATCCCACTGTGATTTCTTCTGTTGCTTCAAAGCCGACATTGCTCTCATGATACACTTCTCATAAATATTCCATCACAGTACTCATAGACTTTGTTTTGGACTTTTTAAAGTTTTATTTTCTGTTTGGTCTGGCACTCGTTTTGTTTGAATTTACCTTAAATATTTCTACACAATTGCTAGGCACTCAGAATATTACCTTATTAAATGAGATTTCACTGGATACTTGTTCCTGATGGCCTATGGATCTAAGCATTGATTTTACTACACAGGTACTCTGGCCTCCCCACCTGTTTCTCTTTCTTGCTACTCTCTGAGATTGAACATTTTCCTACTATTGGTTTACTATATGTATTCAAGCTTTGTTTTTCTCAAACGATCAATTAAAATTAAGAGCATCGTTTTTATCCCAGTTATGAAAACAGTAGATCACCTTTTATGGATGTGCAAAAAAATAAAGAAAAGCAAAAATAAGAAAAACTCAAATCTAAAACAATCCTTTGTTAATATTTCTTGATATATTTCAATTTTTATTATATGTAATGAAGTTCATATTAGTTATTATATGTAATGAAGTTTTATTATTAGTTAATGAAGTTCCATCATCTATAAAATTGGGGCAATAGTTGTACCTACTATTACAGTTGTGAGGATTAAGCAAAAATGTATCCAGCATGGAGCATAGTGTTCGACATACAGTATCTTTGAATACTAATTGTTATTTTTATTCACATGGTTGTAAAACTTTGTCCTTTGTTCCACTTCATATGATAGAGTCTACTTTTACTCATTCAGATATAAATATTTTTAATGAAAAATCTTTAAAGGCAATTTTAACTGGGTATAAAATATTTCCATTTTACGTGAATCTGTACGTGTATGTTTGTGCGTGTGGGTGATTCACCCCACCCATTTTTCTGTTATGCATTTAGTTTTTGTCTAGTAGTTTGCATTGTGAGAAAACTGTCTGTTTTGGAGTTGGGTGCTTAGTATGGAAATCTAGAGCTGAGGTTTTCAATCAGTGATCAACAATGATGATCACAGTACGTGTACATACCTTCAAAAGGCCTCATGTCAATTTATACACCAAATAGTTTTAAGTTACTATTTCATTTCAGTTTGTCCTTACATTGTCTTACTCTTTATTTTATTTTACACTGTTTTTCTTTCTTATTACTAACTGAGGTTGGGCATTCCCTGTGGGTTTGTGCACTGTGTCATAGTCTTATATAATATGGATCACCAGTTTATGTCCTTTGCCTATTTATCTAATTTCTTTTATCATTTCATGGTTTCCAAATACGGCAAGTTCTGTCTCCAAGGGTCAAGTAATGTTCTATTCAATTTACTTTTAAAATCTTTTTATGT
>JAQQSQ010001525.1:0-12413 GCA_028627145.1 Eidolon dupreanum
AGAGGCATCTTGATTCAGCAACTGAAATGGAACGTGGATGGGCTGCTACAAAGACAAAATAGCAAGAGGCTCTATTCCCAAGTGGCAGCACTATGATTGATACAGAGGAGGCAACATACAAATAGCTGATAAATTAAAAAATGTGGAAAGTCATAGAATTCAGAGTATGGTCTTTATTTGGGGGAAATAAAACGGCAAAGGTTGCTTAAAAAACATAAACAAGCAAAACAATTGTTGACCTGCCTCCCTAGAAGGGATCAGCCTGTACCTTACAAATGTACTTTCAAACTGCCAAATTGTCAACATCTGTAGTTTTTTGCAGAATTTGTAAATAAAAATGCTAACCTATGAATAATGTGAAATATTATTTCTGCATTTTATCTATATTATGTATATTTTTTCTTTCCTTATCACTTTTGATTGCATTGAGTATATGATGAAAATACCATTTAGGTTTTATGGGTTATATATATCAGAGCTTTGGGTTAACTACAAGGAGGAACTAATTAGTTTTAAAGAAAACTGTCAATAGCATTGGTTTGGTTAAAAGGAATAAAATTGGGCAAATGACTTTTCTTATAAAAATTAATGTTGGAAAATGAAATCACTTTATATTGGTGAGGTGCTGATAACAGTAAAATCACTAAGGAAAAGGAATGTTTTAATTTAGGTTGCAGATAAATTTATTTTCATGCATTAAATTGTGTAGCTAGTGGAATTCATTTTTTTTTTACATTAGAAAAGAAATAAACAAGTTTAGCACTGCTGGCATGATCACAATCTTATTAAACATAAAAAGAATCAATATGGTAAATTACAACAAGAGAACATGTTTCTTTATAGTTTTCAATTGTTTTTATCTAATATCTGAATAGAGAAATTTTCTTTTTAAAAGATGCTTTTGCTTCAATAGTCTGGCTCTAGCTTTCTTATATAATTTATATCAATCACACTTTCAATTATCTTTATCTTATCAACAAAAGACATTTGGTGAATCTGAGGAAAGGAAAAAGCTGAATGCTAACCAAAATTTCAAATTAATTCATTCTGAGTGTTCTTTTTGAAATCTTAATTTATGTTTTGTGTTATAAGAAATAAGCAAACCTGAAATTCTTTTGAACAGCAACCCTAAAAAATCTGCCATTAGTAAATTGGATTATGACTCAGAACCAGCAAGATCTATAAAAGTGGTTTGAGAAGAAAAATAATCTGATTATCATAAGTAGAAGGCTTGTAAGTTAGGAGAAAAGTCACTCAGCATTTTAGAGATTGACTGAAAATGATCGAATTCCATTTACAGCATTTTTTTCTTATAATATGTAAGATTAAAAATAGAGTATTTATAACTTATCTCAGTTACCCTTCCTAATATTTTTATTATGTATTTTATGTATATTTTAATTATAATTTTTATAGGATATATTTTGTTGAGCCAACTCAAAAAGAGTGGAGGCTTTGTTAGAAATAAATGAAAGATTTATTTAAGGGTCTTGGAGTTCGCAAACTGGGAATGTAGCTAAACCAAAACTGAGTGTTTCAAATGAGAAAAGAAAGTTAAAAGTTTTTATAGTAAAAAGTATGTACTTGAGAAATACCGGTCCTGTGTTCTTAGACCAAGATTGGTCCAGGAGAGTTATCAGTCAGATGTCTGGCTGTCAGGATGATGGAAACCAGGTGGTCTGGAAGATGGGTGCCAGGAAGTCTGGTCAGTTCTGGTGGTCTGCATAATGGATGTCAGGAGGATGTATATGTGAGTCCTTTAGGGGGTAATCAGGTGGCATGGATATATGAGCCCTTCAGGGAATAATAGAGGGTTACCTAGAGGTTTAGATATATAGGCACTGATATAGGATTGGAAAGTTAAAAAAGTTTAAGTTCCCAGGCCAGTTAGAACAAGAATGGAGTTTTTCCTTATGCCTCAATCTTCATAATTTTAAAAACTTTAGCAGCCTTTTAAAAATGATTCATTTTATATATTCCATGTTTTTTTAAAGATTGACTGAAAATGATTGAATTAATAAAATTGTGATCATGCTAGACTTTCCTTATTTTTTCTCAGTAAATAATTTTTCCTTCCCAAAACTCAATCTGTATACATTAAATGTATATATATGTCTCTAAATTGAGGTTGACAGTTAATTGTTCTTTCAGGCAAAAGGGAAGACAAGTTGCTCCAGTACAACTAATATTTCACTTTATTGAAGTTCGTCTTCAAGGAGAGCATAAGGAATGTATCAGAAAGGCAGCAATTCACATATTGTGCTCACCACAGGTCTTAAATCCCAGAGAAGAGAGAAATTGGCAGGAAAATATCATCAAGTACAGACAGTTCTTGCATCTTAAAAAAAATAACGATTTAGTTGGCTGATCAAAACTTGGGTAGAACAGAGATCATGTTTATTTTCAAAGCCTCAGGCCATGCATTTCCAGAAGACTCAGAGGCTTAAACAGTGCTTATGAGTTTTCATTTAATTAAAGTAGATGCAGGTAATTAGGCTCTAGGTGTGCGCTGTCTTGCCCTGTATACCTGCTGCTCTGGTGCAGGAAGGCCAAGCTCCACAAAAATTCAACAGATCTGAGCAACCGCTGATCACCTTTGGGCTGCGAGTTTGATGGTGTATCAGGTGGGGAACTGAGCCTCTGGAGACTGACAGACCAGTTTTCTCTGGGTGTTAGCATGCTCACCAGGAATCAGCAGGCAGAAACTCTAGTCTCCTGAAATTACACAGCGTGGACTGACTTTACTGAGCTGCTCCACACAGTCTTTGTAGAGACCCAAAACATATAACTTAGGAAACTCCAATGAAGGACACTACGTGGGCTTCAGATGTATATGTTTTAAAGAAAATAATGTCAGCTTTTTTGGATTCTCCATGATGATGTGGAACTTGACCTCTAAACATCCTCCCGTGTGAAACGCCACGATTCCAGGATCGTCGTGCTTTCTGAACCTTAAGGTTTGCCGGTGCACTTAGGCATTGACGTCTAATCTTGGTGGCTGTTACCCTTCAGGGAGATTCGGTTGTGTGGGAAGGGCTCCTGGCTGGGTCTGAAAATTAAACTGAGGAGGACAGATAAGCAGGAGAAAAGCATGCACAATTTTTACATGTACATGGGAGTCTGTAGAAGAGAATGAAAGGCAAAAAAGTGACCAGAGCAGGAAGGTTTTATGCATTTTAAACAGTAAATTTGTAAAGAATTGGCAAGGCAAAGGGATTTGAACTGGAGGTGGTAAACATGCAAAATAGCTAGGAAGATAAGAGTTAGTTTCACAAGGCTTGTTTGTACCCGTTTCTGGTCCCCAGTTCCTCCCTGCAGGTAATAAAAATGTTCCCTGGTACAAGGGTGGCTAGGTGACATTCACTTGGGAATTTTATGACCTATCTGTTTCAGAGAGAAGTGAAAAGGTGGGGGGAGGTCAGAGTAACCTCCTTGCTTTCGCTGTTGTCTCAAACTTCCTCAGCATAAGCTATTTAATATGCCAAGGTGCCTCTTTTGGGGTAGTGTGTCCTGAACCCCAAAACAGTTAATGCCATATAAACATGAATGCCCATTTCTGGAAGGAATGTGTTAGTATTTGCTGATATTGTAGGTATGCTTACTGCTTCCTCAACAGCAAAAATCATCTAGCCCCCAAAATATCACTTGATGGAAACATATCAGGAAAGAATCTATTCACTCACAGTGAGATACAGAAGCCCTCTGGACAAAGGATGTGTTTGAGAGAAAATAAGGTAAAGGGATTTATCTGAAAATCTTTTACTTGATAATAAGTATGGTAGTAAGGAAAAGTGTGTTTCTTAAGGGGTCAAAATATAAAAGTGCTTAGTGCCTACTTTAAGCACCCCCTTTAAACACTTCCTTTATGTAATTAAACAAAAAGTAGTGCTTTAAGTTAATGAATTACTAAAGATGAATAATCAACAGTAATAACATGGTTGCATTTAACTGTAATACTAAACATATCATTTGCATTTCAAAGTAGAAGAAACTGAGCTTGGAGAGTTTGGACAGAATTGAACTTCACAGGTTGAATACCTAGTAGACAATGTTGATAAAGTACATGAGGATTTTTGCATTTTTTATCATATGAAAGCTGTGGTTGTCTGTGACCAGAAAATGCTAGCTCATTTAATATTTACTACCAAACCAAAGAGGAATCACATAGATCCTACTTGAGACCTGGACCCAATAAGATTTAGAGCAGAGCAAGAGGAAAGATTTAATATGGATACTAAGTCAAAGATAGGAATAGGTATTCTGCATAGGTGGCATAAAGAACCTTCTTAATTTTATGAGAATGTTTATTGAGTATTTAAGAAATAAATTAACTCTGCTTTTTTGTATTTGATTTGATTTTTTAAATTTAATTTTTAAAAAAATTCAATTACAGTTGACATTCGATATTTATATTAGTTTCAGGTATAATAGCATAGTGGTTAGACATTTATATAATCTACAAAATGATCACCTCAATAAGTCTAGACCCACCTTGCTTTTATTAAAGACATATAAATCATGGAACAATTACTGAAAAATTCCGAAGAAGAAGCAAGTCCGTAACTGCTGTAAAAACAGTGCAGTGTAAATGTATTAGGGTAAATGAAGGGCAATGAGATGATGGTTAGCAGAGAAGAATGTATAATGCCATGTGAGTTGAATCCTCTGTGCAAGATGGGTCCCATCTGAGTCACCAACTGTAATAAACCCGGGATCAGAACAGATTCCATGGTGTCACATGCCATGGATTAAGGGACATACTTTATAGGGGTCAGTAAGAGCAAAGAAGGCACAGTGTATTGGTTAACTTTATGTGTCAATTTTACTAAGCCACGGAGGGTTTCGCTTTTTAGCCAGACATTGCTCTGGTGTGTCTGTAAGGATGTATCTGGCAGAGACGTTAGTATTCGTAGACTAAGTAAAACATTGTCCTCCCTAATGTGGGTAGACCTAATCCAACCTACTGAAGACCTAAATAGAACAAAAAAAATTGAGTAAGGGGGAACCACCTGCTTGCAGGGACATTGTTTTTTTCTGGCCTTCAGACTCAGACTAAAATACTGGCTCTTCTTGGGTCTCAAGCCTTCTAGCTTTTGGACTACACGGAAGCTCCCCTGCGTCTTCAGAGCTTGGTACTTCTCAGCCTTCATGGTTACATAAGCCACTTTCTTGTCACGAATATAAATTTTTTATTTCTCTGGATAACCCTATCTATACAGGTTACCCTACCTTTCATTCTCCTGGAGGCAAGCCATCGTAAGGGCATCATGGGTTTAAATTTAAGTGCAGGGATCCTGCTTACCACATCTGCCGTAGCTTCATGAGGCAAGTATGAGGGCAACCTCGTCAGAGGGGGGGGGCAAATAAACTGCTTGGTGCCAGCTACTCTGGGTCGGCATAGGACCTACGTAGAGGATTTTTGTGAGATGCTAGCAGCCCAGCTCTTGGGGATCTTATGACCCATGGGGAATGCCATCCCCGCTACAGGGAGAGGAAGGCAGAGACACCTTGGCTTGGATGCAGCCTCTCCCCTGAATAAAGGGACCTCTGGTTTAAGACGCCTTATTTTCCTGAAACTCAGAGTGAACGAAAGGTTCCTCTTTGTGCTGTCTTGACCCTTGCATCACGTACTGCTGGACTAGACTCGATGATCTTGTATGAATGACACTGCGAGAAAAGCAGTCTTACTGAGAAGGTGCTGCATAGAGTAAAACAGTGCTATAGAAAATAAACATGTTCTTGGGTGTTTGCTTCAGACTTCTAATACCACTCTCCCAATTTTTATAGTTCCGAGAAGATTTGTGTTGAAAAGTATTTGGAAATATAAACTGATTAGAATTCAAAGGCCTTAGAATACCGAGGAGACTTTCTTAGACTCAGTATGATAGACAGTGGGAAATGTAGACTTTTCAGTAAGTAATAAAATGAAAATAGGGTTTTATTAGAAAGAGTAATTGACTGTGCATGATCCTCTGGAGGGAGAAGAGCGCAGGCAGGAAGATTAGTTGGGATGCTGTTACAGTGATCCATCAAGTGATTAGGGCCTTGGAATGAGGTGGTGACAGGGTTAATCAACTCTAAGGGATATTTCTAAGAGTTGCTTCAAAGGATGAGTCAATAAAATATGATGATTCATTGGAATTGGATGATAAAGGAGAGGGGTCAAAGATGACTTCAATATTGCAAGACTAGGCAACTAGAGAAAATATGGTTTCAGTTAGGGACGTCGCATAGGTATCTGTTGCAAGCCAGATGAGATGAGTGACTTTGTGTTGAGAGAGTGACATACAAATAAGACTGAATGTATGCTTAATGATTATAATGAAACATGGAGAAAGTTAGGTAATTGCTACTGAATTGTATACCCCAAAAGAACTTTATAACTTATCTATATTTGGAAATAAGGAATATAAGGAGGTAAGAATGGTTAAATGAGGTCATAAGCGTGGGTCCCCAATCCAAAAGGGCTAGTGCCTTGATAAGAAGAGAGACTCCAGAGTCCTGTCTCTCTCCACTGTGTGAGGACACAGAGGAAACGCAGCCATCTCCAAGCCAGGAAGAGAACTCTCACCAGACACGGAATCAGCTGGCACTTGACCTTGGACTTCCAAGCATCCAGAACTGTGAGAAAAGAAATTTCTGTGAAGCCACTCAGTCTATGGTATTTTGTTATGGCAGCCTGACCTGACTAATACAGTGACTTTCATGCTTAAAAAATAAAAATGTTTGTTTTACTCCTTATGATTAATCGTATTGAAAGTAAAAAATAAGAAGGTAAACATCAGGAAAGCAAAAGTAATAAAATGATTCATTATTGGGTAATTATGCTATATCTCCAAGAATATGGGTAGACGATGTAAATATCTTGGAAGACCCTGAGCACTTTAGCTTTATCTGCCTTAAAACTTTTTAGCTTCAGAATTATATGGAGTTATGGAGCTATCCGTGTGCTACTCGTGTTGACACATTTATAAGAAAATACCACTTCATTAGAGTACCAATAGCGAAAAAGCAGATAAACCAACCAATTTGTGAACAATGATGATGATGGTGGTGATGACAATGACAACTCATAGTTCTGGAGCACTTGCATTGTGCCAGGTGAGCTCACATCTCTCTTTGTAACCTCTGTACTTTTGTTTGTTTTTCTGTTTTAAAACTAGCATTTCTTGAATTCCTGCTGTGCTTTGTTCTGGGTGACCGAGCATTTTATAGCATTTTCATAGTCACACCAGTAGGTGTTGCTGCTCCCATTTTACAGATGGGGAATGCGGGGATGAGAAAGTTTAAACAGTGTAAACACAACTGTTTATAACTCAAAGTGTATGCATTAACCACACACGGCATGGGTCTTCAGTGGCCAGTGTAACACCCATTTCATCCCAATTGTTCTTCTCTGAATTCTCTAAACTAGTTATGCTAAGGGTACTAGCTAAAATTGGAAATAATATTTCAGATACTACTTTACACTGGGCCCTATCTCCCAGGATCAAATGCTATATTTTTACGATTATCACTTAAGATGACATGAATTGTTAAAAATAAACTTTTTATGTTAGAAAACCAATATATGCTCATTATGTAATATTAGAATGCAAAAAGTAATATAAATTATCTAGTATCTCTGATCAGTCTTTTTTGTATTAATATGTTGATATATTTTCTATGAGTATTTATTTTTCAATAGCTACATCCACACTATATTAATTTTTGTGAGTTCCACTTTTCTTAGCATCGGTAACACCAACATTTATAGGTACTCATACACTCTTGGTGCCCATGAGTTTAATGACTATGATATTCCATTATTAGCCATCTTCACTTTGCCAATCCTTTAGTATTCTTTATAGAACAGTCCTAAATTAATTATAAATGATTTGGTGACTAGAATCTTTGTAAATATTTTATTGTTTTTTTAAGTCTCTCTGTCTCCCTCTCTCCCCTCCTCCTCCTCTTCCTCTTCCTCTTTCTTTCTCCCCCCGCCCACATACAACACATACAGTCACATGTTTATTTGTATTTATTTTCAGTTGAGTAAGTCTCTTATCAAAAGGGTATTTAATAATTTATTTTTTTTAGATGCAGATTATGGAAATAACTTTTTAAACCACATTCTTTCTAACAATTAGTATTGTCACATCAATTCCACTTTTTATGGTGTTTTTTTATAATGTTGAATTTGATTCTTGTTGATTTTTATATTCAGCTAAAACTGGTAATATTTTTAAGAGCCTGATATTTTCCTTTCTATATCAGTGTTATTTACTTTTTTTTTTAAGAAAAATCCGGTTACAATGTATTACTCCATCTTGCTCAGACATACTATGCAGTCTCATTATGTCTTGTTCAAATTATTCTAGCTGCCTGAAAACTCTGGTATTGCTGGGAAAAAAAATCTTATTAGTCAAATACCTTTTAAAATAGCACTACCTTCTCCATAAAAGCTTTCTTTAATGTTGCCAGGAAAAAGTTGTCAGACTATGCTTTTTGTCCTCATTGTTTAAATTCATGTTGTGTTATAGCTACTTAATGTCTACACTAGAGGCCCCTTAAGAACTGGAAGCACAAATAATCATGTTTCAATTGTGAGCGCTTAAGTCCGTTCTAAACCAAGTATCACAACACATAGTAAATGCTCAATACAAATGTGTTAAACAGCAGAATAAATATTTTCCTTGAAGTACAACTCAAGAAACTGATTCTGACCAGCGGAGGCTGTCATGGAAATAGTGACAGAAGCTCAATAGATCTGATAGAACAACCAAACCTTCCTAAGTTACTGGCATAAATCTCACCTAGAATGTTTCAATGTCTTTATCCCAAAATTGGGTTGAGCGGACAATAGGAGACCTGGGGAGAGGGAGAATCAGGTTAAAGCCACTTTGTGAAATGCTTTGCTTACCATGCAAAGTGGGTTGCTATGCTATTGATGGTTTTTAAATGCCATGCACAACTGTGAAATGGTGCTACATGTTATAGATTCCAAGAGACAGTGATGATACGTTCCTGACTCAGTCTAATTGTATGTTGCTGGAGGTAATAGGGTAATTAGAATTCTTAGTCATACTAATGGAAAAAAGGAGAAAAGGAGAAAGGGTGGAAAGTGTATGCATCCAATAGGCAGCATTTTGGCAGTAAGAATCATGCATAAAAGGGGTGAATTGTAAATGTCATTCATAACTTTATCGAGTTTTTTGAGTTTATGGATGTGAATGGCTGCTCTGAGATACTAAAAGATATAAAACTGAATGAGATAAGGAAACTAAAATAGGTGCAAGGGAAAGATTATTATCATTAGATCAATATCTGCTCAGTCTTTTATTTAGCTAGCATCTGAGATTCTATTGTTTTGCCATCTTACAATAAATAATATATTCCCACTCTGTGTACTAACCACATATCTGGCTGTCAGAACATGGAAGGCACAGCTTGCCAGGAAATAACACGACACGGGTGATCTTCAAAGGTAATAAACACAAAAGCCAGTTGGTGTGATAAAGGATCACTACCTCCATGGCAGAGGCTGTTTTGAGAACATATGCAAAAGGATGGGTAGAGATTGAAATCATTCTGTCAGTTATATCTAGGATTTACCCATTCAGTTCTTCACATTGTTGCCAGATGTAGCATGAAGAAAAATAGAGGCTTGAGAGTTACACCTACCAGGTCAGGAAAATAAGCATGTAAGTGTAAATCACTGTATGGTAGAGGTTGCAAAAGAGCTTGATGAGGGAACCCTTACACCAGAGAAGTTTATGTTCTTTATGTAGAAGTACCTTACTGGTAGGTACCCCCTAAACTAACGCTGTGAAACCAAGCACTGTTTTTTATAATTTAAAATTTGTAGGAAAAGGTCATTGTGAATTTTAGTATCAAAATCTAAGCAAAGAAACCAAAATGATGACAATAGAACTAATTACTACACTCAGATCAGTTTGTCTCTTTCAATCCCAAAATATGCTCCCACTGATAATACTTAACCGTTTCATTTTCCAGGTTTACAGGGTAAAAATAAGTTAATTCATATGATTTTTAAAAATTTTAAAATCTGTGCCTATTTTTTCTTCTTTAAGTTTTGGTATCTGTGACTTCCTGTCTAAATTAGACTTAAATGTAAGCTATTACATGAGTTAGCCTAAAATCACATATAAGATTATTTTAAGTGTATTATATTTGCATCTCGTGATGTCTTCAAAGAGTGTAATGACTCATGGGGTCTTACATCTAAACAAGCTTAAAAGTGACCACATTGGTGATGCAGTTATCCTAAGATGATAGGTACCTTTTTATCTTTGAAAAAGATAAAAGACCTGTATTTTGCTCTCTTATGATCCAGCTGCCAATTACTAATGAGGTACATAGTCTCATCCACTGTTTCTGAGTAAACCTGATTTTCCTTTTTTTAGAAGATTGACATGTGAACTTTCAAATTATGTTGCCAGTGTGAGAGTGACCACGATTATTAGACAAAACATTTCCTGCTGTGTGTTTATACCTATTTGGTTCCATTCATTCCACTTGACATTCCCTTGTGGAAGAATATTCAGAGATAAAAGTTTTTCCATGCATTTGATATTTGGGAAGGTTAACATGTAGACTAAAAGATGAAATACATACTTGTGATTGTAGTTCTTAAGCTTTAAGGAAATGCCTTAATGAGTGATGATGATGAAATTTTTCCACAGAAATATAAAAAAGGATTAAATGTGCCTAATGTGCATGTGCATGAATGCATACTTACAAACACCCCACACACTTTCCTGACATTGTATTTTTAGAAAATTTAAACATGGATTTTTATCTTTAAATAGGAAGATTAATTCAGAAATATAAAATAGTTTCAATAGTTTTGTAAATAAGCCACCCATACATATTTTTTGGTCACAAAAATTCTAAAACCCCTGAGATGTTCCAAAGTTATACTGAATTCTACAAAACAATTGCAGCAACACAACATGCTGAAGCTGAGGCTGGCCAGAAGTCCCGATCTCCTGATGCAGCATTACAGTCAGATGGGATCAGTAACCACATCAGGAGGATCAGTCAATGTAGAAGAAAATCTATTATGAGCACCTTGGCTAAGGCACACAGCAATTAATAACTACCTTTCAGGTATAGAACCAAAGATGCTAGCAATCGGAAGTGGGAATTAAAGCTAGGAAACTCAAAAACTTAAAAGCACGGAACCTCCATGACAAAGTCCCTTTGTTAAATGAGAAGCCCTGTTCTTTGCCTTCTCTGTACTGGCATCTGGACAGCTGAACTTACCTGCAGGAAAATCACAAAACCCAAGACCTGTATCTTAAGGCACCACTAAGAGAAGCGATGCTACTCTATTTCCTGGGTGAATATGCTCTGTTATTCTGTAAGATTGTTTTGTAGTTTCTTCTCTCTTTTCTAAACTGTAGTACTCAATTGTCTTTTCTCATTCTTACTGCTGTATTCACTTCTTAATTGTTAAAAAAAAAAAAAAAAGCAATCAGGAAAGAATGCTCTCATTCTCTCAACAACAAATCTACCAACTTATTTGTATCTATGCTCATAAGTTTTCCTTCCCTCTTAGTACCTGGGTGACCACTTGTTGTGTCTATCTAACCAAACCCTCCATGTATACTCTACTTCTCTTCCCCACTTGCCAACCAAGATGCATTCTTCTCTCTGTCCTGCATCATTTATTTCACCATGTATTGGATCACTCTCATCAGCCTAAAAATGTGATAGCTTCCAATTAAAGAAAAAAATCTCTTGACAGCATACCCCCTCCAGGTATTGCCTCATGTCTGCACTTCTCTTTATAGAAAACTTTTTTGAAAGAATTTTCTGTAGTACTGTCTTCATTCCCTCATTGTCTCCCTTCTTCATCACTTATTCTGACATTGGTCTCCATCAGTAAGGCTTTTCTCCCATCCCTCTGTTGAGACCAATCTCTTGAAAGTCATCAGTGATCTACATCTTGCTAAATCCAAAGGTCATTTGTTTTTCAACTTCTCAGAAATCTTTGACCCTCTTGATTACTCTTTCTCTATTGGAATGCCCCTAAAATATTTTTATTTGTGAACGGCTTATGTATTCCCTTCTACAATATAAGAGCAAAGCACTGTTATTATGTAACCCTTGGTCTTCTCTTTGTATCCCTGTTTTTGGTGACTGTCATCCCCAATGTCTAGGACAGTACCTGGAATAAACTAGGGGCTCAAATACTAGGTCATTTACTGAATTTAAGCATTCACAGATTTAAGTAACGTCATAAACACAGAATTTATAAATAATACCAAAATTTTGGGAGTCAGAAAATTCTTACTGCTGCTCTTTCTAGCACCAGAAGAGTCTCTTAGTTTAAGTTGAAAATTAGGCTTTGGAATCTCTTTATTTCCATTTGAAATAAATCCATCCAATATGTCCACTGAACTACA
>JAQQSQ010001526.1:0-12410 GCA_028627145.1 Eidolon dupreanum
TCCTGCGTGAAGGAACTCGGCATGCTGGAGGGATGGGAGAACGCCCTGTGGCTGGAGCAGAGGCTACTGGGAGGGGCTCCGTTGGGTCCCCTTAGAAAAGGCTGCAGTCCCCGGGAAGTCATTGTCAAACCACATGGGTAGAGAGAAGGGCGTAATAGTCTAGTCTCTCTGTCTTCTGTCTTTAACACTTACTAGCGCATGGCCAGCCCCGTTTCACTTAAAACTCTTCCTCCTTCTCGACCTTCCAAATGATTTTGAAGCGAATCCCAGACACCATGTTGTTTCATCTGTAAATAATTCAGTGTGGTCTCTGAAAGATAAGCTTCTTTTTGTTGGAAATCCAATACCATCATCATACCTAAAAAATTTAATAGTAATTTCTTTATATGCTCCAACCTCCAGTGTGTTCCAATTTTGTTTTGTAATTTTTTTTTACAGTCGTTTTCTTGAATCGAGATCCAAATGAGACTCCCCCAAAGCATTTGGTTGCTGTGTCTCTTAAGTCTTGTTTTTATCGTCTCTCTTCATTTATGTCCTTCTTTCTGAGTTTTTCCTTTATAGTTTATATTTTAAAGAAACATCAGGAGTGTTCAAAATGAGATGAATACCATTTTAATTTGTGTTTTAGAAAGATCTTCTGTAGGTCGCATGAGTAATTGATTTTTATTAAAAAGGAGAGACTGAGGCAGGGCACTAGTTATGAGCCTGTTGCAGGGTTCCAGATAATTATGGTGTTTCAAACCTCTAAGGGTCAGGTCATCAGTCCCCCTGGAGTTTGTCCCCAAAGGGCATCCTACAGCCTGTCATAAGCTGTGTGCTCAGAGACCAACTGCTGTGTCTGAAGGAAGCCGCTATGGATGCTTCAAAGAAGAATCATCACTTTGGTTCTGAAAGGAAACGTGAGGCCCATTTAGTCCTCATCTTGTATTTTCTGGTTGAGAAACTGCAGCCTGGATCGAGCAAGCCACACCCATCACGTTTCCCGGAGCTGTGAGGGCTTAGGTGGGGTCAGACTGGAGTCTCCTGACCCGCCTCATGCTCTGCTCTCTAAGACAGCTGTGCCTGTTCAAGGGGGAGGAAGGAAAAAAGACTCATGCTGAGCACCTGCTGTGTGCTGGACACATAGTGGGCACTTTATCCTTCTGTGCTCCTTCGAGATGGATTTTTTGTGAGGAGACAGCATAGCGGAATGGTTCAGCCCCAACTCCCATGCTTCCTACCCTGTATCTGTGGGAAAGTTACTTCCTCTCTTTGCCATGACTCCGTCATCCGTGAGCTGGGGACCTACAAATTATTTTATAGGGCTTCAGGAAGTTTAAACAGAAATGTTCAAGCTGGAAAGTGCTTGGCGCAGTGCCTGGCAGATGGTCAGTGTGCAGCAGATGTTCGCTGCTGTCGCCCCGTTTGCAGATGAAGAAAGCTAAGCACAGAGGTGTTCATTCACCTGCCCATGGTCACGGACGTAACCGGCGAGGAAGGCTTTGAGCCCAGGCCCCTCCGATCTGCAAGTGTGTGCGTGCTGGACTGCAGAGGTCACGAGGTGTGCGTGTTTATGGGATGTTTCCCGTGGGATGGCACACCGAAGGGGTGATTTCTCTTTGTACCTGGCAGGAATTTGGGGGTTCGGGCTGCATGGCATGTTTCTAGGCCGGCCTTCTAAAGAGGACTCCCACATCCTCAGGGCGATTTTCAAAGAGAATGGCTTATTCTTCCTCATGAAAACTTGTATTGCCATTTAGACAAAGTTTTGAGAAATTAGAATGACCTCATCTGTTCTGCCGGGGTGGTTTAAACCCTTTCCTGGTCTCCTGGGCTGGTTGGGAAGCCGTCCTGTGGTTTCCTGGGCTGGGCCTTCGTGGCCCGGGGTCATCGCTCAGAGGAGTAGCTGATTCTCCTGGCCAGAACGTTTTTGCCAAAGCGGGAGAGCAGCGTGCTTGCCGGCTCCTTGAGTAAAAGCCCTAGGTGTCCTGAACCACAGGGAGGGGCTCCTTGTGGTCTGTGGTTCCCGCCCTGCTCCTGCAATGGCCCCACAGCCCACATTCCTCGTGGGACAAAGGTCTGTGACCGGGTCGCTGTGTCTGGAAAGGGCGCAGCGCTGGCCTCGGCCCACCGCTCTCAGCATCGTCCGTCTTGCAGTTCTGTTTCCTGTTCATTCATCTTTCACTTTCATCATCAACACTCAGGTCAGAGCCTCTGCCAGGGAGGTTTCTCAGGGCCTTATTCCTAGATGGCAGCCGAGCCGTTTACCTCACGGTTCCCAGGTTGGAGACAAAAGAATCAGTGAACACGTTAGATGATTACGTCAGAGTGTATTGTACACAGACGTCTCCCGGCGTTCACTATTATAGTTGCCTTGTTTCCTGTCTCCTTCCTCCCCTCCCCACACGCGCTGACCGTCTGCCATCCGCCGAGTGCTAGTCTGTGCATGTACACTTACGTACACAGACACAACTCACGCCTCTCTGAAGCCACACACGATCCCGTCCTTTGGAAGCACGGGACAGTTACGGGGGGAAAAGACACGCATCTCAGCAGCTGCAGCACGGAGGAGGAAGGTGCAAGGGCCTCTGAGCGGTTCAGGAGGCCGTAGGGGTTTGGAGAGCAGTGAGGCCCGGCCCTGCGGGACAAGGAAGGCTCTGCGGGAGCAGGAGCTTGAGTGGGGCGTTGAGTGACGGGCAGGTGGGGCTCAGGTGAGGAAGAGCATGCACCTGGCAGCAGGAGAGCGGTGGCGCTGGGCAGGGACAGCTCCGGAGGAACTCCGCGTAGCGAAACGAAGACCAGGAAGGAAAGCTGGAGACGAGGGTTGCGGGGGCGGGGGCGGGGGGCTGTTGGGGACAGCCTTGAATGCCATGCTGGGGGTCTGGACTTCATTCTCACACTGGGCTTCTGTATCTACTTTGGACTCTTGCTTAGTCTCTGTGGTTCTCGGGTTTCTGGAAAGAAGACTTTTCTGTCCTGATTGATGGGTTAAGCCGAGTGACACGTCTGGATGACAGTGAACGGGCAAGAATGTCCCTGCTTCTCTGTGCATGTTTGTTCCCTGCCTGTCTCTTTAAAACAAGTCAATAGCGAGCACGGTGTTTGCTGTTTCTTTGGTGCCTTATCTGTTTGGTCTGGTGCAGAGGGAACAGGGTTCTGGCAGGTTACACTAACCTGTACGTGTCCTCTGACTGGACCGAGAGAGTTATCCTTAGTTCTCAGGCCTTTTAAGGAATGTTAAACTTGCTTAAAATAAAATAGATCAGAGAGTCCACCAGGTATCTCTAATTAGATGTCTCATTTCTCTGTGGAGTCGTTTTGAAACTTCACCAACTGATGTCATTTTGGGCGCTAGCCAGAGGCTTCAGGAATAGAGAGCCCTGTGGGCCTCGTGGCCTAAGTTGAAAGGACCTTTGTAAACTTGTCAGCCAGGGAAGATGATAAAATAAACCAGTCTCAGTTTCAAGGTGTCCCCTCCCAACGGGCCTTGCCCTATAGAGCCAGATGTACGGGTGGGCGAAGCAGGGTCCAAAGGAAGGCCTTCTGGAGATAGTGTCAACAGGACAGTCAGAGAGGCAACCGTCACCTGTCTCGTGGTCGGCAGCCATTGTGATGAGTACCGTCTGCATGGACTTCACGGTTCCTGCAGTTCTTCTCAGGCCCGTTCTCTGCATTGTATTACATCACAGGAGGTGGCTTTGCCACCGCCACTGTGTAGACAGCTTTCCCAGAGCTTCGGAGCTGGTGGGAGCCGCTGTCAGCCCCCGGAAAGGCCCGTCCTGGCCCCGTGTCCCAGGACACCGACCCCCCGGCGGCCACGTTCTAGCGCAGCGTCTCCACTCCACTGGCGGCTGCGTCCCCGGACCCCGATGCCCCCGTCCCGGCTCTGCACTGTGGCACCGTCTTCATTTCTTTGCAGCAGCTCGTGGAATCAAAGTTCTCGACTCCAGGGTGGAAGTTTGGACTCAGGAGGTCTCCCAGTGTGCCCAGCGTCAGTGGTCTGACTGCTCTGAGATGCTGCGGTCGGCCAGCACCGAAGGGGATAGGGGCGTACCGGGTTATCGCAGGCCCTTGGTCAGTGCAGACAGTCGAATGGGACAGTCCTCATCCGGGAAGCTTCGCTCTCTGTGTAGGCTTTCAACATGCCCCTGAGCAAGGTCCCTCTTCTGAGCTTCCCTGTGTCCCTCTCCACCACCAAATCTCGGTCCTTCTTCTGTCTGAGGTACGTCCATCTTGACCTCTGGGCCCGTGGAAGCTGATTGGGGACCTTTGCCCTTCGCAGTTCTCTGGTTGGTGGTAGAGGACGTGAATCGTCAGTGTCTCGATGAACCGTGTGTCACCTGAAGAGGGGTCTGGAGGTGAGTTGGAGATGTTCACGATCTGTTTGCTCCTCCAGGTTTCTCTGGGAATTGCGTTGGCTGTGGAAAGAAAGGCTTCTGCTACTTCACGGAATTCTCCAATCACATAAATCTTAAGTTGACCACTCAGCCCAAGAAGCAGAAACACTTGAAGTATTACCTGGTCCGCAATGCACAAGGGGCCCTAACCAAAGGACCCCTCATTTGTTGGAGAGGCTCAGGTGGGTGAGCCAGGGTGCCTGCTGGGAGGACTCGGGGGAGGAGGGCTCTACAGCAGGCAAGATGGCAGGTGTGAGGTCAGCCCTGTGAAATTAAAACACCGCTTTGTCTTCCAGGTGTTCAGTTTATACTCGGCCTAATCGTGGGGGCCGTTTAAAAGTTGGTAGAGCCACACTGCGCTCTGCCTTCCCGCGGCAAGCGTTTGGGGCAGAGGGTCTCAACCAGGTGGTTCTGTCTCCCAGGGGACATTTCACGGTGTCTGGAGACCTTCTGGATCCTCACGAGGGGAGAGTGCCACTGGCCTCTCGTGGGGGGAGGCCAAACCCCAGCCTGGGAAAGGGTCATTACTGGGGCAGTGGCGGTGCGGGGGGGCGGGGGGAGCTGGTTTTCACGCACACGTCTTGTCCCCTTAGAGTCCCGAGGCCGGCCCAGCACCACCGGTACCGGCTCTGGTTCTCTCTTCCCGCCGCTGGACAGCTCCGGGCCGCAGGCTGCCTTCTCCAGCGAGCCCACTCCTGGGACTAGCCCGGGCGTCCCCACGGGAGCACAGCAGGCAGGTGAGGTGGCTCACCCCGCGGGCCTGGCGTGCCGTCCGCACGGCGCTCGGTCATGCGGCCAAACCTTCGGGATAAATAGGAGCTTGTGTCCTCTTTTCCTACAATGCCTTTGCGTTTCCCCTTGCGCTGGGCAAAGTTCTCCACGCAGAATGCCATGTTTCTAATGTGGAAAGGTGTTCTGCATTCCTGTCTGCCGTGCTACGCGATCCCCTTGTTGGTGGGGTGGATGTTAGGGTCCCTCTGCACCCCCAGTTTGCAGCATAGAGCTTGCTCTGCGACGGGGACTAAGTCGGTGTTGGAACAGGACTCCTGGGAGGGGCAGGGAAGACCAGACGGCGCCCACTGCCATGTGCTCAGGATTCCCCGGCTCTGCGTGAGCATCTCGGTGGGCCGTGACAGCCCCGCGAGCAGGCCTTCATCTCCCGTTGCGCTGACGGGAAGGTGAGGCTCACCAGTGCTCACCTGGGTCCTCGCCTGGGGCCTCACGGGCCCTGGGAGGTGCAGGTGTTTGATGTGCTTGGCGTTTTGCCATCCTGAACAGACCTGGTAGACATGGTGGCTGTCACCACAGGAGGTAGCGGCCTTCTCAGGGACCCGGGGAGGTTGGCTGGTCTCACTCCTCCTGCCCAGAGGGTCGTGGATGGTCCTGAGCGTGGGCCACGCTCTTGTCCACACCTGGCTCATCGCGTCTGTAACAAAGAGGTGGCACCTGGGGTGGGAACGTGTTCTCCTCCAGAGGCAAGATGCCTCCCTTCCCATGTGGTACACCTGCTGTTGTCCCCACTGCGCCCAGGCCACCTGGGACCTCTGTCGCCATGGCAACTGGAGAGCCCACTGTTTTTGCCATCAGCACCCCTGGGTGTAAGTTCCAGCACTGCTGCCTTCTGGCTGGGTGATTTGGGGCAACTCATTTAAACTCTTTGAGTCTTTGTTTCCTCATCTGTGTAGCTGGAGAAAATCTTTTCTGTCCAATTTGCAGGGTAGTTGTAAGAATGAGGTAAGATTATAATAATAGCAAATCCTCACTTGTGCTGGCTGCCTGCCAGGCCCTGTTCCACGGACTTGACTTCTCTTAACTCACGTCATCCTCCCAACAGCTGTTATTATAGCCCCATCTTATGGATGAGAAATTTGAAACACAGGCAGGTTAAGGAAGGTTGCATGGCTAGTGCAGGGAGCCCCAGAAGACCTGAACCCACAGTGCTCCCCAGAATTATCCGGGCAGCTGCAGCCCCTTCGAGCAGCCTGGACTTGGGTCACCGGCAACCTGACAGCTGTCCTGAGTGTGCCCGATCCAAACCGCAACTCCGGAGGGTGAAAGAGAAGGTGGAAGGAAGGTGAACAGTTTCAGCAGCAGTCCTGGAATTCAGGGGCTACTCACAACCCTCTGGTCCTCTCTGCACCAGGGAGCGCTCCCTGGGGCACGGCAGGTGTGCACGTGCACGTGCGTGTGTGTGTGTGTGTGTGTTTGCTTGGGGCCGTATCACTGAGTCTGAATTCCCGATGGGACTTGTCAGAGAAAAGCTCGTTTGGGAGAATGGAAGAAAAGTCACTTCTTGCTTGCTGGGCTCAGAGCGTCCCGGGAACTGACCTCCTCTGTCACACTTCCTCTTTGCTCAGGACCAGTCTCTGACCGCCCCTCACAAACTGCAGCAAGGGGTCCGGCTGTTTTTAACGGCAAAGATTCTCCGAAGACCCAGCAGCTGGTGAAGAGCAAGCTGCCGGCCATGCCACAGCCCTCGGCGCTAGGTAGCTTGCCTGTCCCGGGGGTCCTGCCCCCTCGCTGGGTCCAGGTGTCGGTGGGGGGACATGGGAGCAGTCTGGCAAGCTTCTGGAGTCACTGCTGCTTGGGAGAAGAGTCCCGCCACGTCAGAAGACGCCTACTGAGTCCATGAGGCTGTGCCTGGGCCCTTGGGCTGGGGGACGCATCTGTGCCAAGAAGTGGCATGAGCCTGTCCTGGGGCAGGTGGCCTGTCTCGTTGTGGGCCGTGTATTGGGAGGGCTCTAGAGATCTGGAGAAGTAGGGGATAATGTGGTATCATAGGAAGAACATCAGATAAATAGGAATCCAAAACCCAACTCGGTCTCATTATTTGGGGATCTTGGATAAGTCTTCTGGTTGAATGTTCCCTCCTCACCTGGAGAAAAGACTTCTGCTCTGAAGGCGGCTGAGAGGATCCGACGAGGGGCCTTAGACACGCCAGGGATCCCGGGGTCCTCGGCCGGCCTGCTGGGGTTCTGGGTTAGAGGGGATGGGGCTGTATTCAGGCAAAGAGCATTTTAAACATTTTTCAGATGAGTTTAATGTGCAGTCAGGGTTGAACACGTAGCTCTAAATGTGGGAATTTTGCATCAAAAATTGGTCAAAAAATATGATAACCAATTCTTGATATTTTCAATAACCCAGGAGCACAGTGAGTCATGCGCATGCTGTCATCCAGCGTGGGCAGGATGACTCATTACCAGCAGTGGGCACCAGCTTCTGTTCCCCTTGGTTTTTTTAAGTCTGGAATTAGCTTTCAAGGCTGTGGCGGGGAGAGGAGCACAGGTGGATCAGTACTGCCCCCAAATGGTGACACTGAGCTGGTGGCTTGAACACAGCTGCCTACAGCAGCACGGATGAATATATCGGAATGTGAGATGATGATGAGGATGATGGTGATGATGATGAGGATGTGGGTCTTGGTAGCTACCGTTTATTGGGCTCAAACTTTGTGCTTTACATATATTCTCTTTAGTTCCGATCAAAGCATCTTTCAGAGTAGGTGTAATTGTCCCATTTTCAAGATGAAGGAGCCAAGGGTTTGAGATGAAGCTTAGACACCCGCATGAGTTTGGAATGAAACATTTACAAAGATCGACAGGATGTTTTCTTATGCCTAGATACTAAACTAGATGCTAAAACCCATTGTAAACTGATTTTTTTTTTTTTTGATACAACAAATAAGTGTCCTCCCAGTCAGGGGAATGTGTTATTGAAGCTCATCCCCGGTGACAGCCTAATCCATACTCTGAATGCTGTCTAGGTGTCGTGTCAAACTCTGGGCCCCCCAAAAAGCGCCACAAAGGGTGGTCTCCAGAATCTCCGTCAGCTACAGATGGTGGCTACTCCCAAGGAGGTGGGAACAGAGCTAAGTACGGTAAGCGACAACAGCCTTGCCCTTTTAAGTGACAACAGGCTCAGGCACTAGTGGTGGCGGTGCTGCTGGCTGGCACGTGCGTTTTTACGTGTGTTGGTGAGAACTACTCGGGAGCCCGACTTAGGCTAGACAGAGCGAGCTCTTTTCCCACGTCTTAGGTTTGCTGTACGGCTGTGAGTTCCCGGATCCTAGAAGAATTTAAGAAGGGGCTTGCCGCTTACTTAGCAGGGATATTGGAGACAAGGGGGCTGGGTCCTTTGGTGGGGAAGGTTGGACTGAGCGCCCTTAACCTCGGGAGTCTGCGAGTCCAGGACTTGGGTGCTCCCGGGGCGGGGGTCAGCGTCAGGATGTAGCAGATTTGTTGGCGGGTCTGTCGTCTGGTCTGCTGGAGAGGGATGCCTCGTCTCCGTGTCTTCCTAACACCCTTGGCGTGTCCCTAGAGAGCGCGGGAATGTCCTGCATGCCCCAGGTTGGCTTGGCGGGACCAGCTTCGGTCACCTTTCCTGTCGTGGCCTCCGGAGAACCAGTGTCTGTCCCCGACAACTTGCTGAAAATATGCAAGGCCAAGCCGGTGATATTTAAAGGCAAGTACAATGCGACAAGCGTTGGCAGGGGGGGGGGGCAAAGGACTGCGCGAGAAGCAGGCAGCACCCAGACGTCATTCCAGCGTGGCTCCGAGGGTGTCCTGAGCAAACTCTGAAGCCCTTGCGGCGGCAACGGAAGGACTAAGCAGACGTGTCGTGGGGGTCGCCCCGGGTCAGGAGCTCGTCACGGATTTCCACCATGGGTCCGAGTAAAACAGTTCCATGCCATGACAGCCGTTTGCCTGTCCCTGTGTCCCTTCCTTCGCTCGGTCAGCCCAGCGCTCAGCGCTGCGGGTCGTAGATGGGTCCCCGGCCCCTTGGTCATTTATCAGACTGGGAGCCCTGGTCTAGGGGGTTGTCCTGCTGTCTCCCTGTGTCACTAGTGTTTTCTGACTGTCAAATCTGATTTTGGTGGGGCAGAGTTTGCTGCGGTCACCATGCAGAAGGATAAAACAAAGCTAGATTGTATCTCCGTGTTGTGTCCGGGGCTAACGTGTACTACGTGGAGGGAGGTTTTTGGTTCTGCTGAAGAAATCCCTTTTTTTCATGACCTTGAAATGTGGGGCCTTGGCAGGACTTGTCTGACGACGGCCCCCAGCACTGTGTGTGGACACGTAGTGACACACACACGTGCACACACACGCCTGGGAGGTGCTGACACGTAGTGACACACACACACACACACACATGCACACACACGCCTGGGAGGTCCTTAAATAAGTCAATGCCGTGTTTGGTGTCCTGTAGCAATAGAGGAGAGAGGAGTAGGAAAGTGGGGGAGGTGTCTAACTGTTTAGAAAGAAGAAAGGGCACTCCTTTTTTTTCCCCCCTCAAAACCAGAAAATGGACAGGGTATTGAGGAAGAAGGGTGCAAATCTGGGTTTGGAGCTGGGTGAGAGGCAGGGCCAGGGATCCCGCTAGGCCCTGTGGGCCGACTGAAATGACGGCCAGCCCTCAGCTGTGTCGCCCGTGTTTCGTGCGCGGCCACCGTGCACTAGGCCCCCAGGATACGGCGTTGAGAGAAGGAGCAAAGTGGGGTGCGGGGCTTGGTGGTGCGAACAGCGCTGCTCCGGCACCCACTCTGAGCGGGAGCCTCGGAGAAGTCGGGGTGGGGCCCGCAGACCTGCGCCAGCAGCCACCCGTCTCAGACACAGGCCACCCTCTCGGTTCCCCGAGTTCTCCCCGCTTCCTGCCGCACACAGCCCCTCCCTGTTAAGCCGAACCCCCCTCCGTACGGCGTGTGCCCCTCTGGCTCCGCCCCCACTTCCGTAGGCTGGACCCCATTCAGCTGTCAGAGCAGGGGCCCGAGGTCAGATCAGCGAGGGCCGGAGGCTGGGATTTCCCCAGCACAGGGCGCTCAGGCCCCCAGGGGCCACTCGCCTGCGCGCCTTAGCGCGCCTGCGTTCAGGGACCCACAGCCTGGGGCCCCGCGCTGTGGCCGAGGCCAGCCGCCGAGCGCCGAGCGCCAAGCGGATGCTGCTGTTCCTCCGCAGGCCACGGGAACTTCCCCTACCTGTGCGGGAACCTGAACGACGTGGTCGTGAGCCCGCTGCTGTACACGTGCTACCAGAACTCGCAGTCCGCCTCCCGCGCGCACGAGCAGCACGCGGCCTGCGCCGCGCAGCCGCTGTCGCAGGAGACGCAGCTGCTGCTCACCGTCTACTACCTGGTCCAGCTGGGTGAGTCTCCCGCCCCCTAGCGGGAGCCCCTGGGACAGTGCCCGCCAAAGGTGGGGCGCGCGCGAGCCTTCGGCACTGACCGGCACTGACCGGCTCTGACGCGCGGAAGTGAAACACACCGGTCAAAGTCTATAGCGATTACGCACCAGTGACTTGCCGGCCACGGCTTGAGTTCGGTTTGGGCGTGTGGAGGTGATTGGCAGCCTTGATGGGTGGTGTTTGGGGAGCGTGCGGACAAAAGCCGCACTGGACGGGGTTAGAGCAAACGGAGGTGGGAAAACAAGTGTGGCCCGTGGGGACAGCTCTCCCCCGGGGCCCTTGCTGGCTGGCGATGGTTCTGGCAGGGGATGTGGGCTCAGGGGAAAGGTTTTAAAGAGGGGGACTGGAGCAGGTAATCTAATCAGGTTTTGCCACAGCCCAGTGAGGGGGTGGTGTGATCCCCGTTTTTTTCACATGAGGAAACCTCATGGTGAGGGAGCTCGAGGCTCCAAAGCTGGTGCTGGGGGGAGCTGGCTGGAACACGTCTTCTAAATCGAAGTGTGACGCTCTTTCCTCCAGCTCATGCACATAAAGAATTTGGACAGAGAAACCGGAGAATAGCTGTAGGAAACACACTGTTGAAAGTATTCAGTTTCACTAGTTATCAAAGAGATGCGAATTAGTAAATCCAACGAAGTTTTTCTCAAATGGTTGGTAGCAACCTAAATGATGGAATCCAGCAGAGCTAAGGGTGTAATAAAACCAGTATGTTCACGTGCCCTTAACGTCATGGTAAGTCGACACACTTAGACCATCTAGAAACGGCCTGCTAATAATATGTGTCGCCGGGCTCGGTAAGTCCACTTTTGAGAATTCGGTCTGAGGACATCGTGTTCTGTACACAGAGGTGTGTACTGCAGACGTATTCATAAAGGTGATTCTTTGGAGGCCGTGAAAAGATCGACAGCGATGTCGCTGAGTGAGTGATGGCGCTGAGTGAGTGATGGCACCTCCACGTTCGGGGACGTCCTGTGTCCATGAGCAGCGCCATTCATGCAGACGTGATTGTGGCAGGAAGGAGACACTCCCCGAAGTCGTATGCCCACAATCCCTCTGCGATTTAAAATCCAAACATGAAAAAAAAGTGAGAAGGCCACAGAAATCGTTGTTTCTGTTAGGAGGGTCGATGATGGCTGCTTTCGCTTCCTCCTCCCTTCCCCAGCCGTCTGTAACCCGCGACGTACATAATTTAGAGCGCGTGGTTTTTCCATCAGCGGCGCGCGCGTCTCCCCGGAGCCGCCCTGTTGTGTCTGTGCGACCCGCCCTGCGGGGCGGGCCCTGAAGCCCCTCTCTCCCTCCCGCCTGTCGCCTGTCGTTGCCAGCGGCCGACCAGGTGCCTCTGATGGAGGACCTGGAGCAGATCTTCCTGCGCTCCTGGCGCGAGTCACACCTGACGGAGACCCGGCAGCCCCAGCAGGCGCCGCCGCAGCCCTGCCCGCCGGCGCCCGGCGCGGTGGCGCAGGTCACCTCGGCGCAGCTGCCCTGGCTGGCCGGCCTGGCCGCCAGCTCCTGCAACGACAGCGTGCACATCATCGAGTGCACCCACTCCCTGGCCGAGGGCCTCTCCGAGATGTTCCGACTGCTCGTGGAGGGCAAGCTGGCCAAGACCAACTACGTGGTGATCATCTGCGCCTGCCGGAGCAGCGCCATCGACTCCTGCATCGCCGTCACCGGTGAGGCCCCGCCCCACCCCCACCCGCCGCCGCGCCCCTGGCTCGGGCTCCCGCACCTCCTGTGTCGGTTTCCCAGCCGCCCTCCTTCGCAGTTCCGCCCGTTTTGCCTCTGGTGGCCCGGCCTTTGCCCCAGCTGTTGGGTAGTAACCGCAGCGAGTGTTCAGTGGCTCTCCTGGTGCCTG
>JAQQSQ010001527.1:0-12405 GCA_028627145.1 Eidolon dupreanum
AAAAAAAAAAAAAACAGAATGAGAAAAAGCTTAAAACTAAAAGATTAAAAATTTAACCTCGAATCCATTTTTTTATCAAATTATGAGTGTTATACTATAATAAATAGGGAATTAACAACAAAAGATAAAGACAAGGAATTTAGAAACGTTGGAAAGCAGGTATTCCACGATCAGAGTGCAAATCACACTAGGGAGCACCCCCGATTAATTCATCACGTATCATTCTCATTTAGAATGAACTGAGTAATAAAAGTCCAAAGGAAAAAAAATATTATTTTTTTAAAACTATAGAAGCAACTAAAGATAGGCGATGGTTTCCAAATGGATCACGTTAACAGATAAAAATGTATTAAAACAGGAACAACCATTCCCACGCTTTGCACTCGATCTGTAGCGACCGACCCCACGGTCCAGCCCTAGAGATATATGTTGTACATATAAAGATATGCTAACAGCCAACTTCTGCTTCTGTAATTTGCTTACTTATGTGAGGTGGTTTTAGGCTTTATAAGCTGCCTCTTTTGGGAGCCTGGGGCTGATCTCCTCTAACCCCGCCTGGGAGAGATTCCGTCCATGACCGGCTAATAAAGGCTCACAATTGGCTCCGTGGGTCTTAGATTTGATCGAACCACAACAGCCTGGAGATGGGTTGTGTATGAAGAATTGCTACAGAACGTAAGTCAGGTATTGAGAAATGAGGGCAGGAGACTTTTGTTTTCCACCTGTGTTTGGGATCTGGGCGGAAAGATGCCTCTCACTGCCCCACACCCATGCGTGTCAAAGCCACAGAAAAGCAGAGGAAACAGTCAGGCAGAGGGAGGTGCCGACATCCAGCTTCTCGAAGCTGCACTCAGCTCTCATCTGTGGCTGGCAGCCCATCCTGGGGCTCATGCCAAAGGTCCCGGCTGGGCCAATCTCTCCATCAACTGGTTTGTAGGGGGTGGGATAAAAGATGATTGAGGTTCAGAAAGAGCGGAGATAGAACTTGCTTATCAAGAGGACCCAGGGATGAAACGGACGAGTCGTTTACCATGTGGTCTAGTCAGTACTCAGCAGTACACACGAGGGCCAGGGTAAGGCCAGCGGCCGGCCTCATCGCCCCATCCTCCACTTCTCATTAGTCACACCATCCTTCATGTTAGGAGGACAGAACGGGATAGAAGGGGAGGCTAAGTGAATGACGAAGCCTTTTAGAAAGAGACGAGCTAACTCATCGCATAAAAATAAGCATTGTTCACTTATCAATAGGGGATGAGATAAAACAGGTACATAACTGAATTAAATTTTACAAGCTGGATTCATTTGGAAATAGCTATGTCAGTTTACGTAGTGTCTTTTCAATTTCTTAATCTTGATAACTAAACTTAAATATGAAGCAGTATACCATGCTGTATCAAAATACCTTAAGGAAACAGTCCTCTAAGTACAGTTTTATTCTGTGCCTTGTTCACACCACTAAGAGGGAAATCGCAGCTTCATTTCAGCCTCATTGGCACCTGCATACGACCTTCCAGTGCTGTGGGCTTTTCTGTGATTTTACTGCAAAATGTCTACGCAGATAGTTTAGTTTCCCAAAGGTGCTTGTTGCTTTTCCTTAGTTTTAATCGCAGGCAATCTACTTTTCTGAGAATGTTTGTATAAATCAGGGTGCAAATCTTAGCTTACCCTTTTTGTCTCCTTATGACACAAATCGTATTTGACACCTTTGCCCACTTTGGCTTTATATCAAGAATTATACCATATTTATTGTTACTTCTCTGGGTTGAAGAAGACATTTTTTACACAACATGTCACCTCCCTCCATGTAGATAGAAAACACACATGCACAGTCTGTAAATTACTTAAACGATCATTATTTTTACTTAAATACAGTGGTTCTTTCTCTTTATCAACAACCCAGCAAATTATACGGTTTGCAACTTTCTTGCAGATATTATAATTCTTTCAGCTTTATGTAAAATGTATTCTGCAAGCACGTTTTGCCTTTGAGAAGTTTTACACCTTTTAGAACTAAAGTTGTTTTTTAAATGATATTTAAATTGCCTTTATTATAACATGCAACATCTATTGGGCAAAAAATAAAAGCTAAGCAGCTATGGATTTAAGGATTAAGTGTGCTTCTTTCATTAATATTTCTAGTTAACAAAAATAATGTGACTGATGTTTAAGAGAATACAAATAAATAAATAGATGGATAAATAGATAGATAAATAAATATTTTCTTATCCAAGGTCCCAATCTTGAATTCAACATATTTTGTGAAATAATTACCGATTTTGCAAGTGCCTCAGTTCAATTTCCAAGTTTTCATTTGCTTCTTTCTGTTCGCCTAGACATCTCTGGAGCTTGTGGATCTGATTCAGGAAGTCACCAACCTGGAAGCAAAGTAGAAAACGCTTGAGTTAAAATGACGGAGATGAGAAAACCCTTTTAATAACAAGCTCTGTTTTTTGCATGGCACATTCGTATGCGTGTTTCTTTTGTATAACTGCATGAATATATGGGAATAATCATTTTCGATAGGATTAATGCATATATTCAATAATAGAATAAACATCCACATGAACTGTAGAATTTGACAAAATATCTTCCCCCATCTCTACCTTTGCCTCCCTACTTATGCGAGTCACTGTATTGGAATGTATTTATTATTCCCATGATTTTGAAAATATAGTTTTAACATATATTTGTATAAATACATATAAATGCATTTATGTGTATTTAAGTATAGCATATATATGAGTATATACGTATATACATATGCCAAGTACGTGTGTGTGTAGAGTATATTGGTGCAAATATATAGTTTTAAAAATTTTTTTAGTTTTTTACTTAAATATGAAAAAATGGGTATCATGCTATATGAAATCTTCTGACACTAGCTTTTTAAATTTAAATTTTAAATTGCTAAGACTCGCATACACTGGTCTCTCACCGCAGCCTATGTGTTCTATTGGTTCTGCATTCCAGTGCTGTGTGAATGAGCCATGATATTTCACTACCCTGCTGTGCCATGGGTGTTAGGTGGTCTGCAGCCTTTTGCTGCTCTGAACATTCTCGTCTATCTCCTGATGCATGTGCGCCGTGTTCTCTTGAGACATACCTAGGAGGAGGGTTGCCAGGTTATCCTTTTTTCATGTTTCATTTTACAAGATAATGCCAAAATATCTTCCTAGATGTTTACTAACTTAACCTCACAAAGGCAGCCAGAAGGGATCCTGGTTGAACATGTTTGCCAGTACTTGATGCTGTGAGATATTTAAACTTTTGCCATTCTCTGAGGAATAACTGCTTGCTACTTTTTTACATTTTTATTGGCTTAATATTTTTTTTTCTTTTGTGCCTATCCAGGTCTCCTGTTCATGCTTCTCTTTGGAGCTTTCCTTTTTATCTGAAAATGTTTATCTTACAATCTTGATACTAATCTTTTGTCAGTTATAACTGTTCCAAGTATCTTCACCAAGTATATATCAAGTCCAGAACTTATTTTTTCCATTTTATTTAAGAGAGCTTTGGATGAGTAATTATTTTATTAAGTAAAATTTATCAAAATTTTATCTTATAATGGGGATATAGTTAATGCTAAAAAATACTTCCCTACTGAAAGTTTAGAGAAATCTATTTTTAACTAAAATTCATTAGTTGTGCATTTGTCATTTAAACCCTCATTCAAGCTGGAGTTTAGTTTTAAATATAATGTGAGATAGATACCAATTTTTTTTCTATATAGAAACACATTTTAATAGATGCATGTATTGAATAAATTGTTTTCTCTATTGATATATCAATCTATCCTATATTAAAATTCTATACTATGTATAAAGTCTAGTTATCCATACTCCATTGGGGCTTAATTTGTTTGATGCTTCAAACTGAATTATTAGAACCTTCATTATAACATAAGGTGAGCTTCATTCTCCCACTTTATCTCAGAAATATCAAGACTATTTCTTCATAATTTTAGAAATAGCATTGTAAATCTCATGATGAAGTCTATTTGTGCTTAGCCTAGAATTTCATTAATTCTATAATAACTTAAGCATATTTGACATAATTTTGATATTTAATAATTTTGTCCATGAACATGGTATATTTTAAGTTTAGTAAGTCATTATTTAGTCTCTCAATTAAGTATAATACTTTATTCATTAGAAGTTTCATACTACATTTTATTAGACTTGTAGGAATTTTATATTTATTGTTATTAAAGGGATATTTTACAATCATTTTTCTAATTTTGTTTATGTACAGTAGATTCTTATTAATTGAACTATTTTATAAAACTTAGATCTTTCTAAACACTCCTTGTATTCCTAAAAATTAGTCTGTATTTTCCTTTTTTTCTAACACGAGGTAGTTATTTTAAAATAAGTTCTATTTTGAAATGTGACTAAGTTTTGAAAACAAACAATTAGGGTCCATATTACAGTTTTTCAGTTTGTATCTTAGAGATAGTTTCTTATCCACAGGGAGATTCAAACTCCTGATCTCGAAAATGGTTGCAATACTAGCATTTATTTTACAGACTTGTTGAAAAGATGAAGTAAGATAATACATATAGAGCCCATTGTGTAGTACTGAGTATATGGTAAGTAGTGAATGTATGTTAATTAATCTAAGCTTGTTTTATTAGAAGGATAATTAAAGTTTAGGGTAATTCTTGGTAGGTGCTTCACAGTGAAGGCACCATCATGAGTAGGAAAGCAAATGCAGTAAAATGAGCACATACACCCCAAATGGGGAAGTCACTTTAGAGGCAGAATATTCAGGAAGGCAAAAGTAGAAAAGGCAACAATTGACTTAATCTAAGGTGATGACTAAAATGTAAGAAATGGTAGAATCAGAAGTTAGATGTCTTCAACAAGTACAGGGCACATAAGGACCTAATCTTATTGAAATAATATTTTCTCTATATATTAGCACGTTGACATGTTGGAAGCCATGTAGTTGAGTAGCATGTACCTGTCTGCAAAGTGTTCCTTCAGCTCTTGGTTCAGAGACAATATCACATTTCTGGAAATTCAAGTTTAAGTAATGGACCTTGACACACTCTAAACAAGCTGAGGTCTTAGCTTTAAACTGCCCTTCTTAGGAAAAAAATATCTTCAAGTATTAATGATATTCCTTCATTTTAAATGATTAAATATTTTAAAAGTGCTTTAATTGAGTTGCCAAAGTGTTTTCTCCCTAGCTGAGGGGAGTTCTCACAATCATTTCTAGCAATCATATTCCTCCAATTGAACGTTTCAAAACCTTATGGAAATTTCCATAATTTGGAAATTTCAAGCCTCAAGACAAAAATCTTGCCTCTCTAAGCAGATCGTGGTCCTGTGGCACTACAGTAAAATACAATTAACATTTCACCATTAAATTATAAAAATAAAGACTTCCTTATGACATACAAACTACTGCTAAAGATGAAGCTCAATTCCATTCCCCTGAGCCCAAGGCTGGTGTTATCCAAGTTAAATCACTTTAACATTAAAAAGAGTTTTATAGAGCTGAGTTGCTGTTGTTATTATCCAGAGAGAAAACAAAAGATAATTTTCTTCATACACTCAAGGAGTAATACCTTTCTATAAATCCTTTTCATCAACTATTTGTGCCCATGGAATGAACAGTTTGTTAAAGTATATCAAAATAAACATCTACATATTAATTTATTTCTGAATTTCAAATATATGAATATTTTCAGCATTATTCACATTGTTGTTGACAGCCACGGTTCTTAATTCATATAGGCCTAAGAGATTAATTTCATACAGAGTCCAAGTTTACTTCTTACCATTGACATTCTCCCTCATCAAGCTTCTGCAGGTCTACATAGACCTCCTTTTTCTTAGTTTCCACTTTATATAAGTAAATGTTGAATTAGAATTTTTTTACAGATCTACATTTTTTCTAGTTCTAATTTTTTTCTGCATTTGTTATGATAATATGTATTTATTAATATATTAGACTTATGTTTCATTGTAATAACCTTTTCCCTGAAGTTAGTCATTCAAATCAACAGTGTTGTCTATTTTATTAGATAAGTGTTACAAAAGTATTTATTAGAGTATGATTATGTCCTATTAGTATGTAAAAGTTCTTATAAAATTTGAGTAGACCAAGTATACAGACTATATTTTGCTTCTTGGAGATAGTCTTGAGTATTTTTATTTGAGGAGGATTTAGAATGTTCAACATTTATGCCTCATTAAAGATTAACTTTCAGAAATATTTTAATTCAATTATATGTGATGTAGGTAAATATTAGAATAATAAGTAATAGGCTAATGATAATGTTTGACTAATGTTATTCTGGAACCTCAGATTATTTCACATTTTCATCTTCTTTCCTGAATTCTTGAAAAACCCCACTTGGCATTACAGTGTCGGTTCCAAGGACAGTTCTAAAATTCTTTTTCTTCAATCTATAAATTTTAGACTTTTCTATCATTTTATATTTTAACATATGAATACCAATATATGATATATGATAACTACTTTGAAAGCTTAATCATAAACAGGTACTACCATTTAAGGAATAGCTTGGTCCAACTACATGAAAAACAGAGTTTGAATAGAGTATAATACTTAAAATAAGTAAAAATTATTATATTCGAAATTGGAGTAATCGGAACATCTAAATTTTGTAATGTATCCTGGAGATGTATATCAAAAGTCGACATTCATTTTTTTCAATTCATCATGTATTGAAATGTATGGGGAAAAAAAAGTATCAGAAACACATACAAGCTCTTTTCTCTATGAATATTTTTTAGGATCATGAAAAAGTCAAATTGACCTGACAGTTACTAAAAGTATTTAATTATAGCCCATCATTATGACAGAACATTCTACAGATATTAAAATAATTACTTAGCTTTCATATCACTATTTTGTTGTTTAAGAAAAATTCCTTACAACATTGTCAGTAATGCATAACATACCTTACGTAAGATTACAAAGAAAAAACAAAAATAATGCCCTAGGACAGGTGGAGATATTTAGATGGTTTGATATTTTCTAAATCTGTGCCAAGTTTTTATAAAATTTACAATAAAAATAAATGAACTTTATGGGTGGTTTAAGTGCAATAAAAAGTGCCCAAAGTATAAATAATGATTCAGATGGGGCTCAAGATTTTTGCATGCACCACGTTCCTGGGTGATACAGATACTGCTGGTCCTTGGAACACACTGTGAGCAGAAGTCAGCCCAATTACCACGGCCTGAATGATGTAGCTTCCCTCAGGTACTCCACTACACCTGCTGCTGCTAACCTTTATCCATTTATCTAGGTAAATTACAGCAGCCGTTTTCTGTCTCTCTCTCACTAGATATCTAAATGATTAATTTCTTTAACATCTTTAATGTACTTACTCAAATCTGAGGCCAGACACCATATTTAATACTAAAACCACCCAAAGCAAGAGGGATATATATATTTTTCTAACAATTATAAGATTTATATATGAACTGTCATGGTCTCTCTTTATTGGAATATAAGTTCCTTGCTTAAGAGATATTCACTTTCTTCATGCATGTATTTCAAGTGCTTGGAATAGTGCTTGCATGTTAAAAAAGAACGGATGTTGGACAGGCTAAAGCAACAGATGGCCTTCCACTTTTGTTAAAAATCTTTGCCAAGAAAGTAAGTCATAATTTTTAAAATTCTATATCAGTAATATCCTAAAACATTATGATATGCCAGATAAATCCAGTTCAATATTTACTGTGAGCACAGAACAATTGCTTTGTTCCTACTGCTACTCTTCTGGTGAGGCCCAGGAAGTCTGGCTAAAATCTTGGTAGATTTCCTAAAATTTATGACTCAAGAAAAATATATTCAGGCCATATCTTATAATCTAATAGAACTGGCACTACAACAAGGTCCCAGCTATAGTTTAAGCCTTGGAGATATGAAGACAATGGCTTTAGCTAAAAAGGAGCAGGAATTTCTGAAAAATACTAATTTTTTATCACTGAAAAAAAATGTGAAAATGAAACAAAGAAAACAGACTAGGAAAGCCTGTTAGATGCTGCAGACAACAGCATACAAATTTCATTTGAATTCGTATTATAAATCTATCAAAATCTAACTGGAAACAGTTGATCATCAGTTTTGATACATCTTCCCATTAGCAATTGAACAAGACTAATTCCTGTCACAGAAAGCGAAGTGACATGTTGAGCATTGGATATTCTTACAAGTCCTTCTGGCCAATCTGCTCCAGGGCATCCACAGTAGGGTGTGTTTATAATCTTTCCAGCTTGGAATGCCACTAAGCTGATGAGAAAGGATGGCACAAATTCCCAAACCCAACTCAGCTAACACAGAGCCTCCTTTGTAAGAAATGAGTGGACGTGGCAACTTGCCATCTTCAAATAATTAAGACTAACATTTGTACGGATATTTATAATTGAAACTGAAATATTCTAAATGATTTTATTAAGGATTATACCATAACCTAGTCTTCACCTGAAAAAAAAAATCAGCAAAGTCAGTAGAAAGATTTTACTAAAACTTCTTGGTGATCTCCAGTGGAAAGTGGCTGCCTTTAGAGAAATTTGCTAACCATATAGCTTGTATGTGATTCTACCTATTTTTCAACATCAGGATCATTTCAGGTTTTTAATTGTAATCTCATTACTACCTATATGGAAAGTATTGGATCATTTAAATTCAGTGACTCCAAATAACCATTACTAAGGTATTCAAAATTAAAATGTGATTTCATTTTGACAGAATATAAAATATTTTGTGGTATTGTAACTCATGATGATAGACATGATTTACCAGAATTATTTGTTTCATTAGCAGTCTTTTTTTTTTTTTTTAATACATACGTCATTGCATTTTCACAGGACTTTTGAGCGTTTGTGGACTGGCTACTAATTTCTACCAGGTACTTTCCATTTAAAGTAAGTAGTTTTATTGTCTACTGGACAATTGTTAAACATTTAAGAAAATTAGAGAAGCTAGCTCTGCACACATGTATTGTTAAGTGATTTATTGACCTTTGAGGTCTACAAACTAACTTTTCTAATGAGGTAAGGTAGCAATGCAATTGTTGTGGCATAGGGTTAATGACATTAATGAGTACATCTCAGCAGAGTAACTCAACCTGTGAATTAAATTTTTTAGAACAAAAGGTATAATGTTTGCTTCTGAGCAAATTGGTTTAATTAGGTAATTCTATACAGAATGACACACATTTGGATTTGAGATTCTCGTTTTCAAGAAACTATATTTTTGGAAACCTGAGGTGAATGAAATGTTGAAAATTATGTGCCCAACGATTTGAACCAATGATTCCTCAAAGTCTTTACTGTAGTCTTAGTGACCAAATGCAGAATAATTTTCCAAGTGGCTGTGCTTTAGTGCTAGTGTTTCTTTCTCTGTGGGAATACATGTGAGTAAATCTGTACTAAAACTCAACATTCTTAACCAAAAAAAAGTATGAAAACAAGAACACAATAATTAGAAAAAAATACATTGGAGAACTGACACTTCCTGGTTTCAATGCTTACTAAAAAGCTATAGTAATAAAGACAGTGTTTTACTGGCAGAAGGATAGACATTTAGGTCAATAGAATAAAACTGTCCAGAGTCCAGAAAGAAACCATAACATTTATGGTCAACTGGATTTTGACATGGGTGCCAATATATTTTGATAGGAAAATAACTTTCTTAACAAATAGTTTTGGGACAACTAGCTAGTTGTCCACAAGCAGAAGAATGAAGTTGAACCCCTACCACACCTCATTTATAAAAATCAACTAAAAATCGATCAAAGACCTAACTATAAGAGCTAAAACTTGGAAACTCCTAGAGGATAATACAGCAGTAAATCTTCATGGCATTGAATTAGGCAATGATTTTCATATATAACACCAAAGCTGCAAGCAACAAAAGAAAAAAAAATCAAATTAGACTTCATCGAAAATTTTAAAACCTTTATGCTCCAAATAAAGCTATCAGGAAGTCGAAAAGATAATCTACAGAATGAGAAAAAATACTTTCAAATCATGTATTTGAGAAGCGTTCGTATCTAGAATATACAACTCAGAAAACAAACAAATGCCCCAATTTTAAAATGGACAGAGCATCTGTATATTTATACCAAGAAAATAAACAAAGGGTCAATTACTACATGAAAACATGATCAGCACCATAATCCATTAGACACATTCAAATTAAAACCACAATGAGATACCACTTCACCACCACAAGGATGGCTATAATCAGAAAGGTGGATCCCACAAGTGTGGGTGAGGCTGGAGAAATTGGAACCCTCAAACACTGCTTGTGAGAATGTAAAATAGTGCAGCCACTTTAGAAAATAGTTTGGTGGTCCTGAGACATGTCCACATAGATTTTCCATATAATCCAGCAATTCCGAGGGGCATGAAAACATAGCTACACAAAAACTGATATGCGAATGTTCATAGCAGCATCATTCATAATAGCCAAGAAGTGGAAATAACTCAAACACCAATCGACTGAATGAAAAACAATGTGGTATATCCATACAATGGTATATCGTTTTGCCATTTAAAGAATGAAATATTGATCCATGGAACAATATGGAAGAACCTTGAAAGCATTGTAAGTGAAAGAAGGCAGTCACAAAAAGCCATATAGTCTATGTGTCCATTTATATGTAATATCCAAAAAAGGTAACTCTGTAGAGACAGAAAGTAGATGAGCAGTTACCACGTGTTTGGGGTAAAGGGAGAATGAGGGGTGACTGCTGATATGTTTTAGGATTATGAAAATGTTTTAAAATCAGATGCTAGTAATCGTTGCAAAATTTATGATTTTAAAAACCGCTGAACTAAATCACTTTAAATGGGTAAATTTTATGGTTCATGCATTAGATTTCAATAAAATCATTAAAAGTAAATATGCCATGCATTTTAGTTGCTATAATACTTATATACTAAGACAAATCAAAATTCATTCTTTTGTAGATACCTTAGAATTAAATCAATTGAATATATCCAGCGATTACAAAGTTTTTAAGACTGTTATCTTAAATAATTGTATCACTTGACTCAATATTTCATTGTTTTATATAATGAACTTTTAAATATTCTTTAAAAATTGAATGGACAAATGGACATTGATGTCTTAATAAGTCTAAAAGTATTGGCATTGCTTTAAAATGTATTAACCTAGATGATAATCTGATTATTGATATATAAACAGTTTATTCCAGCTCAGAGCTATTTTTCTTTTTAAAGTTAAACCAGCATCATGACCAGTCGAAGTGAATCACATGACATCTTACAATGCTGGTGAGTCTTAATTTGTGCCCGGAGGGACTAATACTGGGAATTTGTTCAGGGTACCATAGCAACTGCAGAATTTAAGCACGATACCCTGTGGCCAATTTGTAGCTGAGAGAATACTTCAGTATTCCATTGGATCACCTGAGGCAGCAATATTAAATGTTTATGGTGTGGCGTCTTCATAAGAAGTACTTAATTGGAGTTAATTTTATCCAAATCAAAGACAGCTTAGAGCACCTCTTTCCACAGAGCAGAATATTCTCATTAGATGTGTGACAGAATGTTAAGGGTATTTTATTTTGTAATCAGTGTCTCACAAGGGTTTTGACAAAGATCTTTATTAAAACTGACTTCAAGTTGCACTAAGTAATATGCTAACGCATTTGTGCAGAGAAAAACAACGTTTTGTCTAAGATCAAAGGAAGACAAAAAAAATTGTCAAATAATATTAATTTTCTCGACAATGGCACCTCTATTTGATCATTACATGATACACGTATTTCCCACTTTCCTCTTAGCAAAACTGAATAGGAGAGAACACTAATAAAGTACCCAGGGAACAAACAATCTTTATTTCACTATTTTACTCAATTAACACACAGCAGATGTCTGCTTTCAAAGGAAGCTTTTTAAGAGCACTGGGCTACATGCCTCTTTGCCTTTGGATACTGGAATTCATTCCAGCATCAAACTCAAGAAATAAAATTGCCATTTGTGTCCCAAATTTCAATCTGTTGTCATATGTCATGAACCACCAGGCTTAATCTCCAACTAATGTTGAATATGGGTATAAAAAATCCAGTTACTCATCATTTTAACAACAACAAAAAAAAAATTGCAGAAACATCAATTATAAAAATGCAAAGGTGAAATGAAATTAAAATTATAAAACTTTCTTAAAGGAATTTAAACATTAAGGACAAGAGAATTCACTACAAAACTACTCTATTTTATTTATTATAACATGATTTAGAAACTCGATGTTCTGCATTCTAGCAATTGAGCTCAGTTATTAAGACAGTGCCTGCCACACTGTAGGCCGTCCACAGAGGTGACAATCTATTAGTGAGTCAGAGAAATCTGCTTTCACAAAACACAGGAAATGGCAATTTTAAGAGCCTCA
>JAQQSQ010001528.1:0-12404 GCA_028627145.1 Eidolon dupreanum
CTAATTTCATAATTACCGATTATAAATTGTAACAGTATGTAACACAGTATCTTCTTCCTTTCTCTCGTTAAGGGATCTTTGAAGTCGTCTATCTAAATGGCAGTGAGCAGTAGTCAACCTAAAACGTGACAGATAGTAGAGGATTTTTTTTTATGGAATTAATAGAGATAAAGATATACTCCATTCATAAAAGAAATCCAGTGAAATTGTCACGAAATAATACCCCTCTAGATAGGATTTTAAAATGTGCTTCATATGCCTGATTAGTGCTGTCCCTTTGAATTTCTGTAGAACCGCTTATGCACAAATCATTGCTAAGCAACTACAAAACTATGCAAAGTGGAAGAAGCAAACAGAATCAGCTACCTATAAATGAATTAAATGCAAAAATGTAAGATGTAAAAACGTGCTAGGAAGAGAGCTGACGTTGTTGCTGTTATTGTTGTTTTTATTTATTTTTTTTAAGTAAAAAAACTCTAACGTGAGCACAAAAGGGTTTCTTGGAAACGCACAAGGAAAACTGAGAACTCCTCAGGCATTTGCCGCCTTTGCCTCCAGACTCTGGAATTCCAGCTTCGCTTCTGCTTCAGCCTGGGGAGGGGGGGGAGGCGGGAGGGGGGTCAGATTTCTTTCAAGAAAAAAGTCTGGTTAGACCCGTGACCCCCTCAAGCCACAAGCCACTTCCCCTCCTCACTCAGATCTTTCACAAAATGCCCCTGCCTCGAGAGGGCACACTGTGTGGCATCATCGGCTTCAACTCTCTCTCTGGATCCCTCCCTGGCTGGCTCCCCCCAGGCACAGATGTCACGAGCTTCCTCCCGGAGCAAGGCTTCCGTCCCTGGACACGCCTTCCGAGGTGGCCTCACGGCACAGGTGCCTCGCCGTTTCACTCCCTCCAGGCTGGGCGGTGACCCACCCTGACGGCCATCGATGGTCACCATGGCGATCGCCTGGTGGCACGTGCAGGACTTCCTGCTCACCAAGGGGAGGGGTGTGGAGAAGCCAGTTCCAAGTGGGCCACCCAACTGCTTGGATGCTGAAACCTCACGTGCCTCCCACGTGGACTTGGAGACCTGGCTCCCAGCTGGGAATGGAATTCTCGTGAGCCCACGACACCCTGCACCCAGCATCCCCTCCACCTCAGCCCGGCTCCCCTGCAGCAAACACACTCACAACGTGAAAAAATAAAATGACTCCAAAAGGTCGACCTTCCTTTTTCCTCCCTAAAGTCTTCAGATGGTTTGACACGTATTTTGATCTCTCTCTTTTTTTTTAATTGATTCTGAGATATCTAGTGCCCACCTTTAAAAAAACACAAATTCCATATCCTCCCTTCCTGCTGTATTCATCATGTTTCAGGTGCAAATGAGGTGTGTCGACAGAAGCCAAGCTTCTCCATCAACTTTTAAGAAGGACCAAGGGGACATTTGCGGGTACCAAGGTGAGCGTACAAAAGATGTTTTCTCTAGAAGCCCGACTGCTCTCAAACCAGGAAGCAGCAATAGGAAATAGATGCGTTTTTAATAGATTGAAATTTCTGTGCAGTTTGCTCTGGAAGAGACAAATCAATAACCTGTCTGCTTCTTCGTGGTGCGAACTGCTTCACAGAATGAATATCTTGAGGTTTTGAGTTTTAATTCAACAGACTGAAACAAGGGCCTGATAAGAACGAAATTTTCTATCCCCAGCTCTTTTAAAAAAAGAGAAGAGGTTGGTAACAAAAAGACGGATAACTGGATAACTGATCCCTGGGTCCCCAGGGAGTGCAGTGCCCCATTGAGATGGGTGACAAGAGCCAGTTCTAATGGTGGCAGCCTCAGGGCAGATGAATCTAAAACTTCCAAATGTTTTCCTAAATGCAGGGATCAGATCCTGCGTCACCTTCCTCCCTCATTTAAATTTATTTTCAAAAGGAAGGAAGGAAGGAAGGAAGGAAGGAAGGAAGGAAGGAAGGAAGGAAGGAAGGAAGGAAGGAAGGAAGGAGAAGGAGGAGGAGGAGGAGGAGGAGGAGGAGGAGGAGGAGAAGAAGAAGAAGAAAAGAGAGAGAGAGAAAGAAAAAGAAAGAAAGAAAGAAAGAAAGAAAGAAAGAAAGAAAGAGAGAGAGAGAGAGAGAGAGAGAGAAAGAAAGAAAGAAAGAGAGAAAGAGAGAAAGAGAGAAAGAGAGAAAGAGAGAAAGAGAGAAAGAGAGAAAGAGAGAAAGAGAGAAAGAGAGAAAGAAAGAAAGAAAGAAAGAAAGAAAGAAAGAAAGAAAGAAAGAAAGAAAGAAAGAAAGAAAGAAAGAAAGAAAGAAAGAAAGAAAGAAAGAAATCACATGGATCCAGACCCCCAGGGCTGCGGGTGTGCCTTCCTGCATTCGATTCGCTGCTCTTGCCAGCGACTGACGTGCGCCACATCCTCGTCACCCCTGAATTGTAGACGTTTTCGTCTGCAGCGAGCGTGTGCTGCAAGATGAATCACGCGCTCCCCGGCCTTGGGCTGGACAGGGGGCCTCGGCGTGGGAAGCTTGCACTTGGAGAAGCCACAAACGGTGCCAGTTATTCACGGCCCAGAAGGGACTCCCCTTCTCCCTTTCAATGCGAGGTCTCCCGCCGGGAGTTACCTTTGCATTTGCGTTTGGGTTTGCCTACCAATCGATCGATCGATCGATCGTGAACTGTCGCAGCGCGACCCAATGCCGACGTTCGAACTGGAGCCGAGTGGAATTTAAGAGCCGGGCTGCGTGAGCACGGGAGTGAGCACGGGAGTTACAGAGCCGAGTGTGAGGTCTGCGCCTAGGAGACAGAGGTGACGTTTTATGTTACTGTGAAAAAAGAATGAGAATGATCCAAATTATGTCCCAAAGACTGAAGGAGTGTGAGTGACTTTAAATGGCCTTCGGCTTCTTTTCAAAAGGAAGGTAGATATCAAAGGGACACCTGTTCCCAGGAAGCTCTTTTTGTTGTTCGTTTTGGCCCCCAGGAATACGAGGGGATGGGTGGGGGGCGTGGGGAGCCTTCCACGCGGGTCCGGGAGCCACGGACGCAGGGCAGGCTATCCTCGACACGCCTGTCCTTCTCCGTCCTGCCTGCCTCCTCCCCCTCCGTCCCTCCGGCCCACGCCCTGTGTGGCCGCAGCCTGCGTAGCCTTCCCTGGTGTCAGCGTGTCCCTGGGACTGTTTCATGCACTGTCCGTGAATCACGCTTGCCGGAAGCCACTGCGGCGGACAAATCTTCCCTCCCGGGGCTAGTCGGACACCTCGCTTGCAGTCTGGGCTCTGCCATCAGCAAGGCCCCAGGGTGCGGCCGCCGCTGTGAAACAAAGCTGCGGACCAGGAGGCCACCGAGGTCACTTCCGGCGTGGACATTCTGCGCTTCTGTCTGGGCGTCGGTAGCCTGATGCCCCAGAGAGTGAAGACGGCCCGCGTTCGGCTGCATTTGCAGACATGAGAGGAAAGACTGCAAACGGCCCTGTTTGAGATCTGAACCGCTCAAGCTTCTACGTAGGAAGCAGATTCGAGTTACCCACATCCTCCTGAAGAAATCTCTTCCTTTGTGGGGGAAATGGACCTAGTTAGGGAGCGAAGAGGGAGCCTGGCCATCCAAGTTGGGACCACACGAGGTTGTGTGACGATAAGTTTACCAGATTTAGCAAATAAAATACCGGGCACTCAGTTTATCTTGAACTTCAGATAGACAATGAATCATTTTAGGATAAGTATATCCCATGTCATGGTTGGGGTATACTTATCATTTTTAAAGTATTCCTTGTTTATCTGAAATCCAAATTCAGTTAGCTGCCTTATATTTTACCTGACAGCCCCACATGAGGGTTGCCTGAAAGAGTTCACAAAACTGATAGAAGTTTTATAACAAGACAGAGTAAAAAACACTCTTGTTGCTTTAAGAAAATATTTATAGGCGGAAATCCAATACATCATATGTGAATGAGAAATGATTTTAAAATGGTTTTGTAGGGAAAATATATCACGTTGCTTATGTAAATACAATATGCTATATGTCACATATAAGAAAAGAGTCGTGGATTCGAAATAATAGCCAGTGCTAAGAAATTATGAAATCACATAGCTAAAAGAAATATATCAGCATCGATGAATGACTACGGGGATACAGCAGAAGAAATACCACAAATCTACTAAGAAATTGAGTCTACTCCTTCTGTGTATCATTACGAAAACAGATGCCGACATGGGGGTTCATGGGATATTGGTGACTAAAAAGCAAGGCCCAATATAAATTAAATGCCATTAGCATAAATTCTTATACTATACTAACAGTCAGGGTAAATTAAGCAACAAAAACAACAAAAACGTAACTTTCCAATTAATTCCTACCAAGGTTGTTAGACTGATATACAAAATTAAAAAGATATTCAGTAAAAAAAATTAAAAAGTAAAAAAACAACAGAAATAAAAAATAAAAAAGAAGAAAACACCGAGGGGAAAAAAAAAGCGTGAAGTGCCGATGAAAAAATAAGCATCTCCCTGACGATGCGTATCGAGCAAGCAACAGGGAGAAAATGATGAAATCTTAGAAAAATGAGGTTGATCGGGCACTCGCGAGCACGTCCATCGCTATTTGAGCTCATCCATCACTGTCTGAGCCAGGCACTGTGGAAGGGGTGCACGTCAATGAAACACGGCCAGGAAGTAACCTGAGCTCGGCCCATCGTTTCCTGAGCATCCCACATCTTCCCATCTGTGCTGAACCAGCCGCCCTGCTCAAGGGGGTCCTGTCTCTACTCCGAAGTGTTTGGTTTGCACTGCGGGCAGCTTTGCTACCGCTTGAAACCCACTCTCTACAGCCTGGACGCGCACTTGGAAGAGAGTACCGGTTTCCAACCTGTCATATTGGTGGCCTGGATACGCGGTAATTTTAAATGAGTTGCCTTTGATTCGAGAAAGCAAGCAAACACGACACAGCCTTGCAATGCGAAAGATGAAAATATTCGATTAGGTACATCGGGGACAAAATAGAAACAGAACCATAATTATCACCAGGCAGCTGCAGATTCCTTAATTCAACCCTGATTGAAATTAAAGACAAAATCACAAACTTTTAGAGGACCTTTGAGATGCTATTGACAGGAATGTTCTGATAAATTAAAGGCTGGCAAATATTTACATTCTACTTATTTACCTTAACATTTAAATCGGATTTATTCTTATTCTATACCGTGTCATCATAAACTTGAGTTTATTTCTATTAAGAAAGGCACACAATTTTTTCGTAACGTTGACAGATTTGTTCAACGATTGTAAGTACTGATGATTTTTAACCATAAGACTGTGCATGCTGTTATCGAAGGCTGTATTGGCTAGACAGTATGTTCAAAAAACAAGCATCTTTTTTTTTTTTTCACTATAAAGCTATAACCTACGTTTGCCAAAGGAGGCCGTTTTACCCAAGAACTTTGGATAATTGACCCCCTGACTCACAGATCTCTCTCAGGTCAATTGAACCAGGACAAAAAAACAGAATGAAATCTCTTTTCTTTGACCGAGGCTAATCAGAGAGCCGGCCAGGCAGAAAGTGAAAAATTGAAGAGTAACATTTGGTCAATTTCTGGATGATCCAGGAAGCAAAGCGTTTAATGCATCTGGCCGCCCGGGTGTGGAGGCTGAGAAGTCCCTGTTCCTCCCGGGAGCTGGCCTGCTCTTCCTGTGACTTTTCCTTCCGTTTGCATGAGTCCTACCCCCACGCGGGGAGGGGGGCCTTCACTTGGTATCCCGAACCAAATGCTAATCTTTTCCAGAAACATCCTCAGAGACATACTGGACGTCCTGTTTCACCTGCTCTCTCAGTATCCCTTATTCCAACCAAGTGGACACGTGAAACTGACCATCACACAGACCAAGCCGAAAGGGTGACTTCGGGGTGGAGAGGCAACAGATCCATGACTGGCACAGAGATCAAGCCAAAGTGCCTGTGTCACACGCGGGCGTGAGCAGAGCAGAAACCAACAGGAAGTCGGAGAGAGGCCGAGGCCAGGAGGACACGCGGCCGGAAGAAACCCCTGCTTCTTGCGCTCCGGGCCAAGGAGGATGGCAGATTCCGGTGTCAGGTCCGGTCACCCGATCGCCGCCCACCCCCTCGTCCCCTGGCCTTGGGCCAGGCTTCGCAGGCACAGCCCACCGGCCTCCCGCCAGGGGCACTTCCTCCTTGCCCACCCCTCCTGAGGTCAGTCACCAAACCCAGAAACGCGGCATGGAGCAGCCTTTCCTTCCCCCCACGTCCTGGGGTGTGGACCGGCGTCACCTGTCCCCGCTTCCAGCCCACCTTCCGTGTGACCTGTTCCCCGGGCAGTGGTTGACACTTGAAGAAGAGCCCCCCCCTGCGCCCTGCCTTTGCCCTCGACTCACCATCGTTTCCCCAACAATACGAAGGAAGGTTTTCTCGCGTGCCTCCCGCCCCCACGTGCGAGAGGCATGCTCCTGCCTGGCACGGGGAACGCTATCCTGAGGTTCAGGAGGCCACGTGCTCCCAGCTGTGCCACGCCCCCATTCCCAGGGGTCACGGTGCCCCGGCACCCCAGACTTCTCAGGACGCCGAGGGTGAGCTCAGCCACTTCTCAGTTGTCTCGGGGCACAGTAAACTGGAGGCGTCTGGTTGGTGAAGTCCACTTGTCCATCCTTTTTGCACCTTCTAAATTTTACCTGTTGTCATCTCATCCCTTTACTTTTGTGCGTGTGTGGGGGTTCGCGTCGCCTCCCACTTTCCCTATAAAATTAATTTAATTTTAGTAACATTTCCAAAGGAAGCGAAATAAAGCAACACAAATAATCAATTAGGTTTAAAAGGGAGCTGCGTGAGCTTTTCATATGATCACGCCGATCGGAGAGGCGGAGGGGTTGGGGATGGGGACAGTTCCCTGCTGTCCCCAGAGACGGAGGTCCTTCTCAGGTGCTGAGGGGACAGCTGCCCTCACCAGGTCACCTCGTGAGGTGCCCACGGCGACCTTGGGCCGCTTGCTGAGTCCGTCCGGGTTCCGGTCTCTGCACCTGTGAAATGAAGACAGTCACAGGATTTTCCACCCGACCGGGCCGTTGCGAGGATTAAGTGAGTTGATGAATGGGGGACAGCCCCTGAAGGGAATCCGGCACAAAGCAAATGGCATTTTCTGCATTTGTCATTGTCATCGTTGCTCGGGTGGAGTACGGGTTGTCGCCCACACAGACTCGGGGGCACCCGCTCCCTTCGTTACCAGTGCCATCGAGTCGGGGACCACCAGGCGGGGTTCACGTTTGCCTGGTCGCTCCCTCCTCTTTCCCATCCATTAATTTCTGCCCCTCGAGACATACGTTAGGGGAGACGCCTCTCTCTTTACTTTTACGGCATTATTTTCCTCGGTCGGTGTCACACCATTAAAGAGGACACACACCCCGCCCTCGGATTTCCAGCACAGCTCGGGCTGGACATCTCCACAGATGGGCGAGGGCAGAGTGGTCAAGGAGATGTCACGGAGCGAGACCCCCTTTCCATTAGCCCGGGAAGAATGTGACACGCGTCAGTTGCCACCCGTCAGAAGGGCCATTAGCATTTCCATTATTTCTGGCACTTTCTTAACTGTGCTCTGGTCACCGAGCTGGGTGTTTCGTGTGTGACATCCTTTCAAGGCTTGTGCAGTGGCTGGAGCCAACCCAGGGAGTGACCACTGGAAAAGCGCCATTGGACTAAAAAGAGCTCGTTTTTCTCAGGTACCAGGAAGCCCGGAGCCGGGCCGTCTGGACCTGCTGCTGTCTTGCTTCTTCCTCACGGTCCAAGGACATTTTAAAGCGGTGACGTCCCAAGCAGGAAGAAGAAGAGGACACTTCAAGAGGGAACAACGCTATCAAAAGAGCCCGTCAGCTCCCGGGGCGCGGCCTGTCCCATTCTGCACTTCAGTGGCCAGAATGATGTCACCCGATCACTCCAGGCTGCGAGGGACCGTGGGGAAGGACATTTCTGTCTTTCCATCTTCAGGAAAATAAACCAAGCATGAAGGTGGTTCAGAAAGGGCATTGGGATGTCATAGACATCGAGGAGGAAGCGGGAGGGCCTGGCGGTCAGCCGTGATTAACCCCCGACAGCCCAGCAGCTCCGCCACCCTGGACCATCCAGCTGACGCAGCTACTCGCCTGGAAAGGGACTGCCCCACTCACGTTCGTATTCGCCTAGTGGCCCACAAGTGGGAGGCCCACGAGGGGACCTGTCGCGGTCGACACGGCGGCGAGAGGCCCAGCCGCGTCTGCAGCCGCGGGGGCATTTGAACAACAGCGGGGAGTACAGCCACGCCTGTCACCTGGGGCTGTCATTCTTCCGGGTGTAGACTTCACCTCTGTCCTCGGCCAGCCGGGCTCAGCGCTGTCTGTCCTGAGCACGGCGTCAGAAACAAATCAGGCGTCCTGACCTTTTGCTGAATTAATAAAGAAACAGATGAAAGAAAGGGAGAAACAATTCCTCAAAATGAAAGGGAGTGAGGTGTCAGCAGCTACGTCCCCGATGCAGAGGCTGGCGAGCTGCTGTGAAGAGCCACGGGGCACACGTGGCAGGTGTCCGTGAGCCCTGCCCAGCGCCCGGACGACAGCGGGGAGGGTGCGTCCCAGTGAACCCTCACGGACGCCGGGATGTCGATGTCACGTTTGCTTTCAGATGCCACGAGATAACGTCTTTGGATTCGATTCCAACCATTTAGTGATGTAAGAATCGTTCTTAGCTCCTGGGTCACACAGAAGTCGGTGGCGGGGTGGACGGGGCCTTTGGAGCTCGGGTGGCCGACCAACCACCGACCGAAGCCGGGGGCTCAGCCATGGAAGGCGGTCACCCGCTGGGCGCGGATGCTCCGTCGCTCGTTAACCAGAGCTGCCGTCTGTGCAGAAATCAGGCTGTTTTGACTTAATCGTAGGTGCCCACTAAAGGTGCCTCTGCCCTGACCATCTAACTAACACAGCAGCGCAGGCTATAAAATTCTACGCCGCCTCCATTCGGGGGCCAAAGAATTAAACAACGGGGCCGAGGATCGAATAACAGAAAACTTTTCCATTGGGTGATGTAGTGCCCATCAAGGAAGGGTTTGGGCTTTCATAATTTAAATGCCCTCCGCAGATGTTGCTCCTTAGAGCCAAAAAGGTCTACGCCTACTGAAGTGCAGGCAGGACGGGGGAGAAGCGCGGGGCCACCCTCGGTGGTCCCACAGACTGACGAGCAGACGGCAGCCGAGACGCCGTCAGGCTATGCCATCGCTCACCGGACCCTTAATTCTCATCGCCTCTGCGAGCTGCTCCAGACTCCCTCACGAGCCGTCTCTGAGAAGGGGCTCGCAGGCCACTGCTTCTGAATCGTTCTTCTTCGGGCTATAGCATCATCACTGCACAGACAGGAGATGCCTGTTACCAGGGCAACCCCGTGTGAGGCCTCTGTGGTCCCGGCCCGGCCCCGCCGCACTGCGGTTGCGATGATGTGTGTGCGAACCCAGCCCCGCTTCCTTCGGCGGACATCATCCGATGACTTCCTGGGTGACGCGTTCTGTCTTCTTAAACTCCCCGATCTAACACTTGTCAGTTTAAGACAAAACTCAAAATGTCCTCTACACAGTTACGCTTTCACAAAGATAATAACCAGACACCTTTTCTGTGCTCATCTCGTGTAATGAAACAAGACCGAATCCAGTAGATTGTCCTTCTGGTCAACACTCCCTGCCATACGAGGCCGGGCGACCACTCAGGGGGTGGGGGCTGCCAGGGGAAGGCTCGTGAGGACGTGGGCATTTGAAGTGGGTCATGGAGAAGGTAATATCAACAACAACAGCAGCAGCAGCAGCAACGGAAGCAAGCATGTATATCATGTGTAGAAAAAAACAGCCAAGTGCAAATACTTGGCTTAACAACCTCACAGGGAGGTATCATTATCTGCATTTTACAGACGAGCAAACTGAGGTGCGGGAAAGGATTTCAAGTTGGAAGCTGCAGAGGTGAGAATAGTCAGGCACTTGAGACCCGAGGAGCCAATTTTTTTTTTTTTTTTTATCCAAGCGAGTTAGACGTGCACGTGGGGAAGGGGGCTGGTGACCATACCTCGAAGCCCTGGACGATGGGGCGGTGGGTTATTCATTTTTCACTCTCCCAGTTTTCTAACTCTTTGATCATGAAATTCAGGTCTCCGTTGTAGGTTCACCCTCCTCTACGTAGCCACCAAATGCTGGGATTTCTCTTCAACACCACCCCTGCAGCCTCTTCTCCTTTGTACTTCATCTCTAGAAAAATCTAGCCCTCAGCATGGGCCATTTTGCCCATGTTATAGCTGCTCAAACAACCTCAGTATTTATTCTTCAGAAAACACATCTCTTTTTATATTTATTCACTCATTAGCATGGTTATTTGATTAATAAATAATTCTTAAATAAGTAAATAAATAGGTTATTTTATAACTAAGTAAAATCCTACCTAAAAATTAGTTTTCTTTCCACTCTAGATAGATTTTTGCTTTTTAATAGCAAAATTTTCCCTCATTGATATGGGAAAGTCTTCCTAACTCCCAAAATTATACACAAGTTCCCCTATATTTTTCTCTAGTAATCTGATGATGGTGATTGATGGTGATGGTGATGGTGATGGTGATGGTGATGGTGATGATGGCAACGATTGTGGTGATGATGATGGTGATGATGATGATGATGGTCGTACCTAACATTTATTGAGTTCCTACGGCCGGGCCGATGTCTTACTGCATTCTGCCTATTTACTTGTGAAACCACCTATCGCGGGAGTACGATTTCCAGAATCAAATTCCCTTGGTCTCTTCCTTTCTTACGTTGGCTCTCGTCCTTTCTCATCCAATGTCACTGCCATTTCTAAATCTGAAGTCCCCTGGGAAACACCAGGCTGGGGCCTCCCTCTCCCCTTGCCTGTGTCCCACGTAGACAGACCATACTCACTGGGGCTGCGGAGAGCTCTTTTAGGTCAGGGCAGAGGTGACGGCCACCAGGAAAACACGAAAGCTTGAACTTGCCATGGTCTCCAGACGGAAATACTCAGTCTCCAGAAGTGCCCTTCAGAACCTACACCGGCGTTTTGACAGTGGCCCCTGGGCAAACGGCACCCGGTTTGCAGTGCCGAATCCCAGGTGCCAGACCCCCCAAACCAGAAACTCCGGGGCGGCACCCAAGTCTCTGCTTTTCCAAGCCTTCCAGGTGGTTCTGTTGATAACCACCGACCTGTGCCGTCTTCACACGCAAGTAATAAAAATAACAGCACAACTACAAGCATGTTACGTGCTGCCTCTTAACAAAAGCATGTGCAGTCAGCTTCGGAGAAGACGGTGACCTCCGGAGGGTCGGGCACTGCGACGCTCCCAGGCTGACCTCACTGCCAGCGACCTCCGGAGGGTCGGGCACTGCGACGCTCCCAGGCTGACCTCACTGCCAGCGAGCATCTCCTTCTGCTTTTGCAGGTAGGGCGTGACCCCCTGCCCTGAGGGGGCCAAGTGCAGATGAGTGCCGTAATGAGTTCTTTGTGCACACCGCTATGACATCCGTGGGCGCGTCACTAACGCGCATGTCACGATGATGTGCGTTCATTTACCACCTCGGAGGAAGGACCCCGGCTAATGAGGACAGGGGCCGGCTGGAGAGGAGGAGATGAGCGGAACAAAGCAAATTCTTGGCACTGTTCCTAACAGTCCCGAGAACCAAGAGGGTCAAATAATCGCCTTCCAATGTCATCTTCCCTCTGAGGCTTGGCTTGGTGACGCCATCGTTCCGAGCCTTCACAGGGACTCTTGTCGTGAAGAGTTCTGAAATGCTGTTGACAGGCCCGGCTGACTCTGGGTAGGTCCCAAGCAGACGTCTCAGATCCTTCCTTGATTTCTAGAGTCTTTTCTGAACTTGAAAGATGGCGAGAAAGAGCAGGAGATGCCACTGCCTTGTTTTTCTTCCTGTTAATGCTCCGCCACATTCTGAACAGGCTACGACAATCATCCGAGCTCTTGTCTGCAGGAAGGAAGTTAAACATAATGAACGCTGTCCCTAAATAGCAATGATTCTTTGGTCACTCGTCTTCCCGTGGGGACCGAATTGTTTTGTAACTTTCTCGTTAGGCAGCAGCTAATTTAAAACACATAATTAGCAATCATTTTAATTACAAGCTGCTCTCCCCTAAAAAGAGTTAACATACAGTGAGAATGGAGGCAATTGGATGCAGGGATTTCCAGAGAAACACAGGGCAGCTAGGAAAGGTCTCCCGCCCACAAGTCACCGAGCAGGTGGCAGGTGACAAGTAATCTAAGACAAGGTCAGCGCTTTGTGCCTTTGGCTTCACTTCTAAGAGGCAGGCACCTCTTTTGAAAATACAGTGCTGATCTTAAAAATCAATCATTACACTCTCGTGAAAAAAAAAATAGAATAATTTATCCCTTCTGGAAATGGAAATGAGC
>JAQQSQ010001529.1:0-12401 GCA_028627145.1 Eidolon dupreanum
GAGAAACCCTTAGACAATTTGCCATATAAACCGAGTTAATTGCTTTATAGAGCGGGGCCATATCAACTATTCATATACACCACATGACAGACGTTCACAAATACAAGGCAGACATATGTGTCAATACAGTGATGCATAAGATAATTATTTTCATTATGTGAATTTCTGAGCTCAAATCAAGATCATCTCAGCTGTACTGATGCCTGGCCTGCCCCTCACTCGTCATCAGAGGGACACGAAGGGTAAGCTCTGGGTATTTTTTCCTGGTTTTTCTCAGTTCTTCCTCATGCCTGGAATGTAAATCTCCGGGCACCATAAAATTGAATAAAAAAATGTAATTTTAAATTATTTTTTATTTTAAGTCAGATAGGCGCATAATAGAAAAAGATCATCAAAAACAATGAGAAGAAATAATTGTTAATTTCTACAGTACCTTGAAACAGAAGCCCAAGAGAATAAATGGAATAAGGATACTATTAAAATTTCCTCTTTTATTATATCTTCTCTGCCAGAGTAATTGTTGCTGTGTCCAATATATGCATGGCACAATTTACGAGCTGTTTTCTATTCGTTTTTAACATTAAGATATACAGAAATAGAATGAAGAGCGAGCTTTCTTTGCTTAATTAAATGACTGACAAGGCATAGGTGTTGCTGGCCAACTCTTATACATAATATCTAAAGCTGGGGTACCCAGACAGAAGGACCCTACGCAAGGCACATTCCTCCTTTATTAAGTGAATATTGATGCAATATTATGCATTATTTTTCCGGCCACCACAAAGGCAGGGGCACGTGATTCTCTTGCTGCAAGAATTATATATTAGTATTCAGAAAGAAAAAATTTCTAATATATCATTCACAGAGGATTAAAGGTTTTCATAGATCCCTTCCTTATGAAATCACGGCTGTGCACAGGTGTGTTTCAGCTTGGACCTTTTTAATGGCGCGGTGGCATGGAATGATAAGGCACGAGAGGCTGCCGGCGACATGCTGGCATGGTCCAAGCGCTGGATTTCCTTCGTGAGCTTTCCAGAAACAGAAAATCGGCCTCGTTAGGATCTTCGAGTACACTCAAGGCCGGGGCATCCCAGCTGCTAGCTGTGAAGAATGCCAACCCCACACAAAATTAATTTTGTGTCTTTTTTTTTCCTGAAAGCAAGCTATGTCCTATTTTCTCTCTCTTCTCCTTACACACACACACGCACACAGACACACACGTGTTTGTGTACATTAAGACATACCCTACGTATGTACTTATTTAGCCCAAGAGCAGCCCTCTGCGGCAGGCATTATTAATATCTCCATTTTACAGATGAGGAAACTGAGGCAAAGAGGCCGGAAGCCAGCAAACGCATCCAGGCTCGTCGACCTGAGGTAGGAGGGCCAGGCAGTTGGTGGGTTTGGTCAGTCAGCAGGTATCTATTGAGCACCTCATGTATACCAGGCCCTCTCCTAGGTACCGGGCACATGTGACGAATGCAGCGGACATAGTCCGTGCCCTCATGGAGCCAACATTCATTATATTTAATGATCTATTCGCTAGTATGATGCTGGCACTAACCCCTGGCCAACCTCAGCAAGTTAATCAGCATCCTGGGAAAATCCGTGATGGAGTGATAAGTCTGTGTGGGGGCTCAGGGACTCAGCGAGGCGGGCTTCCCCACTCGGCGGCTGCACGGTCTGCTTGGGTGGGCCGTGGCGGGGTGCGGGCGCGTGCATCGTGCGCTGGCTGATGTTCGTGCAACACACGCACGGCGCCTCCTGCGGCTTCAAATGAAATATGACGGCTGCTCATAGGGAAATTGACCCATATTCGGTTTATCGGCCAATTCAGTGACACCTCTGCCCACACGCTTATCAGAGCTTTTGCAATGAAGATGGGCTCCCAATGGCCAGAGGCTTTTTTTATTTTTATTTTTATTATTTTTAATGACCCTAAGAATCCAGGGACTTTCACGAAGCAGCCCTCAGGCTTGGGGACCCTTGGGCCGTCCCTCACCTCACATGCCTTTTGTACTATGGGTGGCATTTTCTGCGTGAGCCTGTGTGGCGGTACCCGAGCCGTCCCCATGTCCCCATTGAAATGCAGAAGCTGAAAGTTTTACAGTGGACATATATAGTGCCACCGACAGCGTGCGGGCCCCTCCAAAGAGCACCGTGGCTGCGGAGACACAGTAATTCACATTTCCAATATTGCTAATAAAATTTAACAAATGGAAAACCAAAATGTCAAACAAGCAATAACACTGATCGTATTTCTCTTAGGCCGAGTAAAGAAAATCATGGTGACTTTAATTGGTTAGAATAACGAAAAGAAGAGAGAAGGAAAAAAATAAGAACCTCCATGAGTTACAGTGACTTAACTAAAGAGAGACTGAGTATAATTTCACTAAAAAGGAGGGGGCAATAATGCGACGTGCCCGGGAGAGGAGGTGTGCGACCGACTTGAACTAATCGCGAGGGTGATGGATGCTGTCCCTTCCGCAGACGCGGGTGCGCCCGGGGTCAGGGACTCGGGAAAGGGTGGTTGTGCTTTAGTGGACCGTGGCATCGTATTTCATGGGGCTCATGTTATAAGGGGAGAGGAGTGATGTTTACGGGGTGCAAAGCACTGGGGGACTTTGTGAGGGAACCGTGGATATTCAGCTTGTCAAAAAGCATCTCTCCATGGTTACTCCTGCATTTCCAAGGCCGAAGCCCCCACCTCTATGACGCTCATCTGCCCACTTTCCAGGGGACCGCCGAGGCTGGGCTGCCCTCCGGAGTGTCCTTTCGGATGTCCAGACTGTCCCTCTGCCTTCCTACACCTGCGACATGGGCAGGAGAAATGCTGAGAGCGACCGGGGTGAGCTCGCTGAACAATCCCCTTGTCGTCTGTCACAACCTGATTCGACGCAGCCAGCATCTCCCTTGTCGATGGTTTTCCCTTAAAACTTTGAACCCAGCATTTACAGGAAAGAAATTGTGACTTTTATTCAAAAAAGGAAAATAGCGCTTAGGTTCCATGCGACGGGATGCTAAAAGAACAAAAGCAGCCCTTGCCTCGTGCCATCCAGGCGCTGCGTGGCAGGCCCCCAGACGCCTGGGTCGCCGGCTGAAGGTTTCCGCATCACCGAGAGGCCATGGTGTGGACACAATGTCGCCAGTGCAGGCGTCGATGATTTAAAAACCCCACAACTTTGTTGCAGCTTGTGTTACCTGCCCCGGACTCCCCTACTCCCCGGGCAGCCATCCAGCGCCAGCCCCAGCTGCTACCTTCAGGACAGAGTATGGCTTTTCTTGTCTGTGGCATATCCAGAGGTTGCAACTAGGCTTTGTTTCTGTGTTTACAACGATGTGGCTAAAAATCAAAACACAAATACAACGGAGGAGGTGTCCAAGTAGCTACAGTTTGATCCATGTCTCATGCATATCACGTTAAGAAAGGTTAATTCTGTATTAAATATAATCAAAAACACAGTACGGGGCTTGTCACGCTGACATGGGGTGGCGGGTACACACTGCCACTCAGCAGGAAGCCTTGTTATATTTTTTATATGTTAGGAGACGTCTACTTAGAATTGATCAAACCTTTGCTTCCGAAACATATATGCCAACACCTCCGCAACACACCATAAACCAGACTCTCAGAAAATAATAATGATGCTTATCAGTCACTCGCCTTGAGTTTGCTTGTGGAAAACCTCCAGCTAGCACGCCATTGGAGCTCTTAAAACATAGATCTTTTTGCTGTACTGATAATTCACTCTCAGCTTGAGATTGATGACTATGTGAAGTCCATAAAAGATGTTACCACTATATTTTGTTCTTATGATTTATTTTATCATGTTGTCAAGGTTTGCAGAAAACAAGAAACAAATCAATGAATGTCATGCTTAAATATTAAAGAAGGCTGTAATACACATTTTTATTCAGATGCCTTATTCAATCTTGCAGCTCAGAAAAGGGGAGTAGCGACCAAGCTTTTATTTGAATTACTTTTGGAAAAATTAATTTAGGAGGACTGTTGAATTGTGAATGGCAAAAGGCAGCTAACCTTATTTGCTTAAATAGGGATGTATGGTAGCAGGACTTCTTGGAAAAGCAACTCTAAGAGACCACGGGGAGGTGGAAGGGTTTTAAAGCATCAGGAACGTGGACTGGAGTGTGCTTAACGAATTCCAGCCCACGGCGTGGCGAGAAGGGTGTTTGGAAAGAAGCGAAGGGGGAGACTTGGCTTCGGGGCGGGGGTTGGGTGCCGTGCACTTTGCTTTTGAAACGAATCATTTCCTTCATCATTATATGGAATCAAGATCACCATCTCCTGGCGGGGCCGGCGGCGTCTGGAAGCGTGGCACACTCCAGAGCCGCTGGCCTTTCCCACACCTCATTAGAGAGCAAGCAGAGAAGAACAGCTAAATCTTGCTTTATTTGTCTGAACCGGACGGGCTTTCGAGAAGGAGTCCTACCTGAGCAGAGGCTGTCAACTGCGCATTCGGACAACCCGGAGCTGGAGACTGCACATTTCCAGGGCCTGAAAAATGATCCTCTGAACCCTGATTTTTTTTTTTTTTTGAAACAGAGTAGAATGCAAACAAAAATGTTAAAAAAAAAAAAAAAGTGTCAAAAAATGAAACTCTTAGTTTGTGTCCTATGATCTGAAGCTTTGGCCTAACCCCTGCCGGAGGCTCGGGTCTGTGCTGGGTGGAGGGTGGCCGGACCAGGTGACTACCCGCCACGCCGAGGTCCTGAGTGGATTATCCACGAAAAGCCACGAGGCTTTGCGTCATCTAATTGCGAAGTGCGTTTTATTGTATCATGTTATACTCCTGCTTCGTGGAAATTCGTGATCAACACATGGTGTTTGTGGTGATTCCAAATTAACATGAATATTCAATTAAGCATAGACCCTACTCTGACAGTTCAGAATAAACTGGAGTTTATTTGAATTTAGAAAACAGATAAATTAGGAGGCGATTATTTGCATCACAATCGGATTCTTCCTTCCAAGGGAGGGCTCCTGGCGGGATTCTCGTAAATGAAAAGCTCTCCAAGCACTTTGAAAGATATAATTTGATTTTTAAGAATTCTCTCCTCTCGTAGTTTTCAGGACCAGGCCTATTGTCTGAAACGAGAGTCATCGTGATTTAATTTGGTGATGAGACGGCTGCGCCGCAAATGTTTTGGACTTAAAACGCAGATGTCGTGCGTGGACGTCATGTCCAGCGTCCTCTCCATCTTCCTTCTCCCTCGCTCAGCCGAATGCAAATTCCAGTCCTGACCATCGGTTCGTGTTCAGCCAAGCCTCGCTCCGGCCGAGCCGGACAGGAGGCCGCACTCTGAGCGGCAAAGGAGCTACTGGGGCCCAAGCGGCCGTGTGGCCAGGTACCGAGGAAGGAAGTGGACGCGGAGGGCACGGGGCTCGGAGGGGCGGCTTCGGGGGCCTCCGGTCTGGGTGGTTTCCCAGGATCATTGCACACAAGTGTGTGTGTGTGTGTGTGTGTGTGTGCGCGCGCGCGTGTGTGTGCGGTCACCTGGACAGATGGCGCCCTGGGCCAGGCTCCTGGAGGCCACTATGGTGCTGAATGCAGCAAAGAGCGGACTTCTGCGTGGGAGGGAGACGCTGAGGTGGGCGTGGCCGGGGCGGCCCTGGGCCGTGGGGGGAGGGGCACCCGTCCTCATCACAGATGCACTTGGCGCCGAGGGCCCCTGGGTCGGTCGCGGATGGCCGCCGGCTGCTGTCCTTCCTTGCTCTCTCTCCTGGGCCCTGGGCCCCGGGATGGCCCCCCAGGCCCCTCTCCCTCCCGGGGCCCCGTGCGCAGGGAAGGACAGGGGTCTGGCTCGACGGAACGCGGACGCACACCCCGCCTTCCCCAAGCTGTTTCGACAGGTCTACGGCAGAAACGGTCCCGGGGCGAGGGCGCTGGGAGACTTGGGGTGAGGAAAGCGAGTGAGGCTCTGAGAAGTCCTGCAGCAAAGGGGCTCGCGCGTCTGGGACCCGGCCCCGGGGGAGGCCCGCGAGCAGACTCTCCGAGCGCTCGGCAGGGCGCGGCTGGAGGGGGCCGTGGGGCAGGCGTCCCCGGGAGGCGCAGAAGGCCATCCGATTCAAGGGCGTCGTTCCGTGATGAGATGCTTCGTCCCCTGAACTCTGCTGGGGGTCTCGGCGTACGCGTCAGCTAAGCTGTCTGTCCCTTGCTTGTCACAGTGTCCCTCGCCGAGTCGCCGCGGCACGGAGGGGTGGACCGCGTGCCGTACCAGCTGGGTCTCGGGAGGGTTTGGGCAGAGCCGGCTGCAAACGCCCTGGCTCCGGGCAGGTCCTGGGAGCTCACGGCCTGTGCTGTTCACCCCACCCGGCTTCGACCTGTGTCCCGGCCCCCGGCCCGCTGCCGAGAAGCAGCCTAGCACCGCTCCCCGTCCCGAACCGGGGCCCGTGGTCACCGCTCCCCGCCCTGTCCCGGGGCCCGTGGTCACCGCTCCCCATCCCGAACCGGGGCCCGTGGTCACTGCTCCCCACCCTGTCCCAGGGCCCGTGGTCACCGCTCCCCGCCCTGTCCCGGGGCCCGTGGTCACTGCTCCCCGTCCCGTCCTTGGCCCCATGGTCACCGCTCCACACCCTGTCACAGGGCCCGTGGTCACCGCTCCCCGTCCCGTCCTGCAGCCCATGGGCACCGTGGCTGTGGCATCGCGACGGGAATAGGAGGACGCTGAGCCTGCGGGAAGGGTGCCCGGCTGCTCCCAGACACACTGCTCTGAACTCGTGACAATGGGCAGCAGGTCCGTCACCCCCCATAAAACACCGTTTATTCTAATCCTTAGAAGAATGAGCAGAGGGAAGTCCAAGGAGGGTGCGCTAGGAGCCCCGCACAGAAGCCCGGAGCTGCTGGGTTCCTCTCCCACCGAGGGCGCCCAAGGCTCAGCCCGGAGCTTCGCGCCGCTCCCCGAAGCCCAGCCCAGCACCTCGGACGAGCCTCGTTACGGGACGCTTTGGTGAAGGGCGATGGGCGCTCTCGCCAGGCGTGGCTGGGAGCATCCTGGACAACAGGGCAGGAGACCTGGCCTCAGGATGCGCCCTTGTCCGCTCTGGCCACTTCACGGGATGTCACATGACACAGCAAGAGCCTTGGTTTCCTTACCTGGAAAATCCAAGGACCATGCCTCCCGGGTTTGGGGGGCGACACAGTGATGCATGCAGAAATGAGCGTGACATGAACGTGAGGTTTGTCTGCACCTCGCTGAGGGGAAGCCGAGCAGCAAGGAGGTGGCCCCGGGCGGCGGAGGACGGCGGTGGCCGCACCGGCTCTGAGCCGGGGGTCAGGAAGGCTGCCGGAGGCGACGAGGTGACCGGGGAGCAGACGTGCCTGGGGGCTGGCACCCACGCCCATTCCCCCCACAACCCGCCTCCGTCCCCCAGGGTCTGTGCAGACGTGGGGGCATGCCCGGCCGGGGGGCCGTCGCTTCGCTTTTCTGGGAGAGCTCAGGACGCCAGGACTGACCTGGACCGCGGCCTGCGGTTTCGGGAACGGCTGTCGGCTGCAGGCCTGGGCAATGGGTGTCGCCCGTCACAGGTGCCCACGTCCCCGCAGAGTGCGGCCACAACATGGCACGGGGAGACGTGCCCGCGGGGACAGCCCTGGCCCGGGCCTTCTTCTCTGCATCACCCCCTCCATGGCAGGTGTGGACAATCAGCCACAAACCACCGAGTGGCCTCTCAATGCCCCGGAGGCCCGAGCGAGGCGGTGCTGGGCGGATGGGGCAGGTGGCCCATGGCGCGAAGGCCTCGTACGAGTCCCGGTCCCTTGCTGAGGCCAGGGGGCTGCGGCCGGCGGCGTCTGGCATCTGCCGTTAGTCCCCACGCAGGGCCCCATGCAGGGCCCTGCGGACATGGCACCAGCGCTGGCCCTGTGTCCTGGCACTGGGTGGCCGCTCTCGTCTCTGGGAAGGTCTCAGCCTGGAGGACCCTTGTCACGTAAACTCCTGATGCCCACACAAGGGCTTCCGGAAGATCAGAACCTCCTTGTGTCGGTTCCGTCGTGCTGAAGGCTGGGACGCGGATTTCCTCGCGAGGACGGCAGGAAGCCGCGTGTGCGCTCACTCCTGACCTGAGCCGTTTTTCCCGAACATGCAGTCAGTCCGTCTCGATCTCCTCGTCGAGGGGACCAGGCGACCTTCCCCGGGCCTGTCTGGAGGGAAAGCCACCGAGGATTAGGCAGCTCGCGGCCGAGGCTCTGCCCCGGTGCCGTGCGCCGGGAGCCGGGGACACCCGCGGTGGGCGTCCTGGGCTGTCGGGCGCCTCCACGCGGTGCGGCTCGCTGGCCCCCCCTGCAGGCCGCGCTTGTGCTCCCCGGTCCTGGCCACCCAAGCGCGTGGCCCCCAGCGGCCAGGGCGCGTTGCTGTGTGACCAGGCCTCTGCTCCAGCCCCCGTCTCTGTGAGCGTGCCGCGGCGTGAGTGGCGGCGAGCCCAGGCTGCGCTCAAGGACCCGGTCCCCTGGGGACCCTTTCCCATGACGGACACGTGGAAAGGAAAAGCGGTGACTGTTAGGGAGCCAGCTCCTCTCCACGTGGAGAGTCACGCTACCACACTAGGGGGCTTCCCGGTGACCAGGGCATTTGCCCTAAGCAGGAATTTGAGTCGAGATGAATGCAAGGCCTACGCCGCTCTGCAGGGGCACGCTTAGGCCAAGGAGGAGCCCGTCTTCGGAAACCATCAAGGCGTCGCTTTGTCACGGTCACCTTGACCCGTGGCCTCTGGAGGCTGATGGCTGGGTGGGTCTCCGGAACACACCGCAGGGCAGCAGCCGGGTGCCCGAGTGCCCGCCCGGGGCCGGGGCTGGAGCCCAGGTGAGGCCCAGCCTCAGCCCTTCTGCGTCCCAGCTGCGCCTCCTGGGTCCTGCCTCCGAGGCTGGGGTGCGTGATTCCGGGGAGGGAGAGGCGGACGTGCCCGCAGGCTTCGCGAACGCTGGCTGCCTTTTCTCTTCCTGGCGGAACCAGCCATCTTCCAGCTCCTGCGCCGCCCGGGCGGGGGGTCCTGGCATGCTGCCCGGGGGGGGGGCCGTGGGAGCTGCTCGTAAGATGGCTCCTTTTTTGTGGCTTCCACAGCTTTGTGTCCCCATAAAAGCAGAGACACTGGCCGTGGAACCTGAAATCAACGGGCGGATCCCTTCTTCCCAGGGGTAGGACGAGGCTGTCAACCAGCCTCCGGGAGCCACGTCAGCTGCAGGGAGCTGGTGTAAAGATGGCGTCCCCAACCCGTGTGGCACCAGGGACCGGTGCTCCTGTGAGAACCTAACTCGTGCTGATCCGAGGCGGAGCTGAGGCGGTGATGCTGGCGCTGGGGGGCGGCTGCGGACTCAGATGAGGCTTCGCTCGCTCACCGCTCACCTTCTGCTGTGCGGGCCGGTTCCTAACAGGCCACGGATCGGTACTGGGGGATTAGGGACCCCTGGGGTAGTGGACCCATTACGTGGGAGGCCGCAGAGCAAAGCGAGGTGTCTCTCGGAGCCCCGTGTCTGCTGCGCCCCCTCTCGGCCAGTCTCCCCGCTCCCCAGCTCCCTTCCCGTCTGCACAGAGCTCGCGGGCACACGGCGCTGAGCTAGTCACCCCGGGCTTCAACCGCCTCTCAGCCCGGAAGAGAAAGCCCCCCATGGCTAGGCTGCCCTCCCAACTCCTCTGCAGCTGTCCCTCGCCCCCCACATCAGCGGGGGGATCGGTGGCCTCAAAAACGAGTGTCCCTGTCCTGGCTCCAGAAACCGTGTGTGGATCTGAGCAGGAAGAGGGTCTTTGTGGATGTGATGAAGTTAGGGATCTCGAGACGACATCGCCCGGACTTAGGACGGGTTCTGACCAGCACCTTGGTGTCAGCTGCCGGGCCTCGCCCTGCGAGGGCATCACGCCCGTCGTTTGTGACCTGCCAGCTTGCGCTGATTGGTTGCAGCAGCCCCAGGAAACAGCCCTGTGCTCTTAGCTCTGGGCTCTTCTCCGTGGGTGGGTGTTGGTCCGGCCCCTCCCACAACTCTCGACTGCCCACCGGGACAGCACGGCCCGTCCACACCACGGCCCGTCCACACCTCACCGGGGGTGGTCCCCTGTCTCTGAGCATTCTCTTCACCCGAGAAACAGTAGGAGGCCCCGTAAGTGGTAAGGAGCTCATGAGTATTTACTGAATTCACAACAACTACACTGACCGCTTTGGGTTGCAGGGCGGCAGAAAAGTGGAGAGGCGGACGGGTGGCTTTGATGCTGGGTCATCTCCACGTCTTTCCACAGGCGCTGCGTTGGTCTGCCATTCATCCAAAACGTGCTGGACTCAGGCTACTGACCTGGGCACTGAGGAGTCAGAAAACAAAGGCCCCTCACCCTCCACACACCCGCGGTCCAGCGGCAGGGGCTGGCCCGTAAGCAAATGCTACGTCGCTGGCAGAGCTGTCGAGTGGGCTCACGTGCCAGGCACCGTGCCAAGCACGTTGAGCTGTTTAATCAGGGGTGCCCGATTTCGCAGACAAAAACACAGTGCACCCAGTTAAAAGTAATTTCAGCTAAATGCAGCTTCTTTTAGAGTAAGTAGCCCGGCGCAGTGTGTGGGACACAGGCCGAAAGCCATCCGCTGCTGCCTCGGGTCCGCTTTTAACGGGGCGCCCTGAACTCAGCCGGCGCGGCAGTTCCGCGAAGTGGGCTGTGACAGCATCTTCAAGTTACAGATCAGGAGACAGGAGGAAGAGGCGGTGTCATTTCATTTCGGCATCAAATCCGGAGCCCGTCGTCCGGGAGATCGCGACACGGGACGGGAGGAGTGTGGTCCTCATGCGCCCAGAGCACAAGACTTTGCAGAGACGGACTGCCCTTGGCAGAAGCCGGGCGGTCTCCTGCAGGGAGGGGGGGCTGGGGGTTGGGGAGAAGGGGGGGCGGGGTCATGGGGGGACGGGGAGGCTCTCCTGCTGGGAGCGAGGGGTGGGGGCGGGGCGGGGGAGGGTCTCCTGCAGCGAGCGGGGGTGCGGTGGTGGGGGTGGAGATGGGGGGTGGGGAGATGGGGGTGTGGGGGGCTGAGGTGATGGGGGCGGGGCCGCCGTGCTGCGCAGCGGCAGCGAATGCAGAGGTTCCTGAGTGGGCCCCACGGAACGAGCCTCAGACGAGCTCTTGGCAAACGGGGCGTCGTGATCCCGTGGTCGCGTGGGCGGGTCTTGCTCACCCCTGCTGGGTCAGGTGTTAACCCTTGGCCAGCCTCGCAACCATTCGCTCTTGACTAGGTTAATACACGCGCCGGAACTTTCTTCGTCACCGACGCCCTCTCTCGCTGCAGCAGCCTATGCAGTCCCCTCCCCCACGCGGGCGCCACCTCCGACGGGGGCGACCCCTCCGCCTCGCACCTTGCTCACCGCTATTTCCGCACGATCCCCACGTGCTGTTTCTTCACACGCCTGCGCCCTTTGCTTCGTCGCCACTGGACACTGAGAACCTCCCTCGGTGCCTGACGAAGGAAGGGTGCTCCCGTACATGTTTGAATGGAGGGACGGGGCCCCCCACCCCGTCGTGGCTGCACCCGGTAACCACGGCGACGCCCGTTTCTTTCCTGGCCCTTGTGTCAGGCTCCGGGCCGCGCCCTTCCTCCTCGCTTCTCGCGGCCTCCCCCTCCTCCCCCTCCTCCCCCCTCCTCCCCCTCCTCCTCCTCCTCCCCCTCCTCCTCCTCCTCCTCCTCCTCGCTAGCGGGGCCCAGTCCTGTCGGGCTGGATGCTCTGAGCGTCATCGGCCCCCTGTCCTCACGCAGGCTCCGAGGACTTCCTCCCGGGGCCTCGCTGCCGGCCCGAAGGAAGTGCAAGGACGCGGGCAGGCGAGGCTCCTGATGGCCGAGCAGGTCACACCGAGTGTGCTGGATCAGCGCATCTCGTTCCGGGTCTGAGTTGGGCTTGGGTGGGAGCCACCTGGGACCCGATCAGGTGGGCACCGGGGGAGGGGACGGAGATCGACCGGCCCTGAAGCGGGTTAATTCCTGAAGCCGAGACTCGTGACTGCTGCGCGTTCTCATAAATAAGCAGGGAGCAGCGTCCACTCAGGGTCCTGACGAGGGGCCAGGCCCGGGAGGGGGCGCGAGGCTCCGCTCGCCCAGTGCCGGGGGGGGGGGCCGCCGTCTTGCAAGCAGGCTGACCGAGGCCTCTCTCCAGCAGGGGCCCCTCCCTGTCTCCGGCGTCATGCCCAAGGCCCGTGATCACCGCACGAGGACTTGGCTGGGTCCGAAGCCGGCGGGCCGGCCTCCCGAGGGGACCCCCGCGTCCCTCGACTTCCCCACGTGCAGCCTGGCCAGCGGCTGCTGCTTCTCCTGCGGCCACGGAGCGCTGGCCGCACCGGTGCTGCCCAGCCTGTGTCAGCGGCCCTCCCAGGGACCGCGGCAGGCGAGGGGCCGGTGGCCTTCCAGGTCAGGGAAGGTGGGC